>JBBIGB010000149.1:2890823-2901117 GCA_037577075.1 Alestopetersius hilgendorfi | reverse complement strand
TGTGTGTGTGTGTGTGTGTGTGTGTGTGTGTGTGTGTGTGCGTATATGTACATACATGTATACATTTTCTTTATATTTGATATATGATGCAAGAATATGCATGAATCAGATCACCTGTATTGTCAGGGGATCGGCAGAACACTCATCCTGAACATTAAGACGCTTCCCCATTCTTGTTAGTGGCAGCTTATAAAGAACCTTGCATAATACCTCCTTCCTGTGTGCTGAGAGTCAACAGCACAGAGCGGAGTGTTCTCTGTGTCATCAGTGTTCTCTGTGTCATCAGTGTTCTCTGTGTCATCAGTGTTCTCTGTGTCATCAAGGTTCTCAGTGTTCTCTGTGTCAAAAGGGTTCTCAGTGTTCTCTGTGTCATCAGGGTTCTCAGTGTTCTCTGTGTCATCAGGGTTCTCAGTGTTCTCTGTGTTATCGGTGTTCTCTGTGTCATCAGGGTTCTCAGTGTTCTCTGTGTCATCAGGGTTCTCTGTGTTATCGGTGTTCTCTGTGTCATCAGGGTTCTCTGTGTCATCAGGGTTCTCTGTGTCATCAGGGTTCTCAGGGTTCTCTGTGTCATCAGTGTTCTTGGGTTTCTCTGTGTCATCAGGGTTCTCAGGGTTTTTTGTGTAATCAGTGTCCTCAGGGTTCTCAGCATCATCAGGGTTCTCAGCATCATCAGTGTCATAAAAGCTACCATAGCCTTTTATTTTTTGGAAAACTTTGGGATATTTCAAATCCGAGAACATTTACAAGAACCCTTTGAGTCCAGGAGTGTATTATAAACAGTAAAAAATCCAGTGGGGGGATTCAGGCCCCAAGTCTCTGAGGGGACAACCCCCCTGCTCTTCTTGCGTATTCTGTGCTTTACACCAATTTGAATAGTGACAGATCTGAGTGGCCGTTTGACGAATTCACTCAGAGGCGGGTTGATTTGAATAAATTCCACCTGAGTGGAGGTTTTTTTTTCCTGTTGAAATGCAAGTCATGATCACGAACGCGGATGTGCCGCAAGCTTCTCGTGAATTCAAGCCAAAAATCCCTCCAGACGTTTGAGGAGAGCAGAGGCGCTGAAGTTGCGGGAATGTCGTGCAGAAGGCGGCGTGTGGAAAGTTGGGCTGTGTGTTACGGCTGTGTTTGTGTAGGTCACTGAGTCTGACATCAGAGGCAGCAGAGAGCTGGTATTCTTGGGGCTTTCCTCGCTGTTTGTTCTCTGCCCTACTTCCTGGAAGTAACGCAGGCGAGTGATAGCTAGAGCAAGAGAGAGAGAGAAAGAGAGAGAGGGAGGGAGAAACCACTGCATATCCTTGTTTTGCCTTCTGAAAGTGAAACTATCCTCGCTGGGGCCCTGTGAACCTGAAAGCCTCTGTTTGTGTGGCTCATTTTGAGGCGCCCTCTCTTTCTGTGTCATGGTGTGGAAAGGCAGCCGGACTTTTAGACCAGCCTAAGAGTTGCTAGAGCTCCGTCAGGGTTTGTGATTCACCGTGATGACTGTTTCAGGCTCATGATTTATAGGGGTTTTCACACTCTCAACCTGCCTAACCGTCGACTCTCCTCTCGCCCCGCAGCATGGACGAGACTCAGTTCCCCATAAAAATGTTTGAAAGCGAGGTAAGACCTTTTTAATTGAGTTATGTTTGGGTTTGCCTAAGCTCACATCTCAGTATTTGGCCAGATTGTAGCTCCGGATGTGGCAAACTGCATTAGAAGTGTTTCTCCAGGTGTCACAGATGTTCACTGCTTTTTTGTTGCATTTACTAATAAGATCAGATAAGATAAGCCTTTATTAGTCCCATGAGAGAGAAATTTGCAGGAAAAGTGTACAAGAGAAGAAACTAGAAGCAGCATATGCTATAGAATAAAAACTATACAATGTAACAGTATAAGATAAACAATATAGTCTGCAAAATATTATACAAATATAAATGTTTGTTTGTGCGTGTGTATATACAAATATATATGTATGTACACACATATACACACACGCACCCCCCTCTCTTTATATATATATGTATATTTGTACTGCATTAATTTATCTAAATAATCTCTTACAGTTCATGATGGACATCTCCTACCAACAGTTAATGCCATCTTTTGAAATAAAGAGCGAGCCTTTTGTTTCAGAAACAGGTGAATTTCCCTTATTTGTGTCCTCTGTGTGGATGTTTTTGACACTATTGTACTGCATTTAGTTACATTTTGGCCCTAAATGTGCACTCTGATCAGTCGCTAATGATCAGTCTCTTTATTTCAGTTCATGGACCTTTCTTGCAAATCGTAGAGGAGCCAAAACAAGTAAGTAAATGTGTGTGTATGTGTTTTTTGGACCAGCTTTTTGTATAACCAGTGGCAACACAAATATGTTCATTTTAGATACACTGTTGATACTGGAAAAATAGTGATGAATCCATATAAACCATATAAAATAGTAATAGTTTTTTTTTTGCGGGGGGGGGCTGTTTTAATAGCTTTAAAAGCACATTTTATTCCATGACCTTCTCTAAACTACCATAAAACATCTCAGACACCAGGCAAAGTTTATAGAATTGTGATAACGTTCCATTTCTAAGCTTTCAGAGGCCTTACACTCGGTAGACACGAGAAGCCGTGAGAAATTCTGCATAGAGCGTTTCACATTAAACTACAGTTCGTACCTTGATCATGTAATTCTGCAGAAATTTCCCTTTAATGCGATGCGTTCCTCTGGGACTGACTGTTGCCATCGCTTTACTCATTAAGTCTTTAATTGATGTGTTTATGTGCATGTCAGTCTTTGAACTACATGCTTATTGTTGCCTGTTACAAATAACGAATGTGGGACTAGTGTGACAAAACACTTACAATAAACCATGTGAGTCATTTACAGTGTTGCAGAATGCGCCATGTGATATAAAACTAGGATAGATCGTGGCATATGTTGTGGGGAAATTCCAGCGCTTTCTTAGAATGAGTTCTGGGCATCACCTTTAAGTCATTAAACCATAAGGACCATGGGGTCTAGACCTCTCTACCTCACTCACTCTCATCTCAGGCCATTAGCCATGTATTAGTATCAGCGGCGTTACAGAGTGAATCACAGTATTAGGTCTATAAGTGAACTAGCCTGGAGATTTTCAGAGGATGTTTGCCATGATATCGTTTGTGTTGGCAGAGAGGCTTTCGTTTCCGTTACGAGTGTGAAGGACCCTCTCACGGCGGCCTGCCAGGAACGTCCAGTGAAAGGAACAGAAGGACATATCCCACTGTTAAGGTATCAGAAACAGTTGAGCCGGAGCGGGAGCTGCCACAGGTGTTATTTGGTTATAAAATGAGGTCATGATGTTAATCCTGTGCATGGCTAGGCTCATTATTGTTGGCCGAAGGAGGAAACGTCTCACAAAAGAAAACTCCCAGGCCTTTGTTTATCAGTTAATCTTTCATAAAAATAAAAAATCCAGAAGCTCATACTTGTTTTGTGAGTACGCCAGTGCCCAAACCAGTGTCCTTGGATATTTCTGGGTTCCTTAAAGGAAGTGTAATGTACAAGTACATCATATCCTTTTCCAGCACAACCTAGGTAATATGATATAAAAGATTCTTTTTTATAATTAATCCAACTGTTTGACCCCAAAAAACAGCAAATCTGTTTCTCTCTTTTCTTACCATCAAAATCCATAAACATACATATTAAACATTTTGAGAATTTTCAGCGTACACATGTGTTAGTACTATAATACGAAAGACTAAAAAAAAAAACAAAACCTCAAACTATTTACAGGAACATGTAAATCTGTTCCAGGAATTCTTTTATTTACAGTTTCTTTCTGTGTCTGACAGATAGTCAGCAGTAGACACTCATGGCCACATATGGCCACATAATGCCACACACACACACACACACACACACACACACACACACACACACACACACACACACCTACACACACGTGATTGGGCGTTTTACACCACGTTTCTTTTTCCCATCAGAAATAAAAAGACATTTATTTACCTTTGCTTTTTTAAAGTTACAAACACTGTAAAGTTTATATTTTGAATTGTTTGTCTGATTCTACAAGGCGTATGATCACCTTCACTGTCGACCCAGAGACATGGAAGCTCTGAATGAGGATGTACTTTTGTATGAGACAATGTTTTAACAGCCGTGCATTTGGACACTGAGGGTTTAACATAAACAATGTTGGTGCAGTTATTTCTGGGATTCGGAATGCAAATGATTTCCTGCAGGAACCGGACTGAAGGTTGAATGCTGTGGTTTGTTTTCCGTGTTCAGGTGTGTAACTATGTGGGCCACGCTCGTGTGGAGGTGCAGCTCGTGACGCACACCGACCCCCCTCGCGTCCACGCACACAGCCTCGTGGGGAAGCAGTGCAACGAGAGCGGAATGTGCAGCATCGACGTGGGACCCAACGACCTCACGGCGCAGTGAGTCACCGCTCACACACAGAAACATAGGGCCGAGTCGGGTCTAAAGGTTTAGCTCTGTTATAAATTAAAATGTAAAATTTTAGCTTTAGATTTTAATCATCACATCAGGACGGACAGTTTTAGTCCTTTTTAATGTGTCGTCCGGATTTTAGCATGACCTTCTTTCTGTCCTGCAGGTTCAGCAATCTGGGGATTCTTCACGTGACTAAAAGAGGAGTCGCTGAGGTGCTGATGAAAAGGCTGCGAGATGAGAGGAAGAGGATGAAAGAGCCCGGATACCATTTCACTGGTGAGATGCGGTTTCTCTGTGCACGTTCTGCTTGCAGGCCCACAGCTTGGTCACTTTTTATTCCCCTTTCCAGCTGTTTCTCAGGCCTGCTGTAGCTGGGTTGTGTAACTGGTGGTTTTAGGTAATAGCAGAGAAGGGTTACTTGCGCTCTGTGTGTGGGTGTGTGTGGGTGTGTGTGTGGGTGTGGGTGTGTGTGTGTGTGTGTGTGTGTGTGTGTGGGTGTGTGCTTGAGAGCATGTACAGTTGCAAAAGTTTCAACACTCCACTCAAATGACATGTTCAGTTGATTTTCTTAGTGAAAGTAAGTGAACACAACCTTTGATCGGATTAGTTATGCCATTTTTACATACTGCACACACAAAAAAAAATAGACAAGAGTATTTAGTTTAACGTAGTATATGTAACTTTTGCACAAGCTACACTTTATTTTAAATGCGATTGTGATATAGATGTTAATTGTGCATTAAAATATGCCATAGTGCATTTTTCCATAGAGAGTATGTCATTATTTGGAACAGAAACTCTTTAGACAATAAACAAACCCTATTTAGTAAACTCATATAGAAAATCAAGCAGTCCAGACTTTTGCATAACGCTGCCTGTCTGCTGTTTTGCTTTTACTGCATGTGATGAATGGAGGCAAATGGTGAGATGAGTCTCGGTCTTGAATCCTACAGATGCAGAGGAGCAGGCCATCGCCCGAGAAGCCAAAGAGCTCGGCAAGAACATGGATCTCAACATCGTGAGGCTAAAATTTTCCGCTTACCTTCAGGACAGCAACGGAGGATTCAGCAGAGCTCTGAAACCTGTCGTTTCCAACCCCATCTACGACAGCAGTACGTGTCTGTCCTCCTGAGATTAGTCACACACTTCACAGAAACTGATGCAATCCAGCGTTCAGAGCTCTAACAATAAAACTCTCTGCTCTTCCAGAATCGCCCAACGCGTCCAATCTGAAAATCTCTCGCATGGACAAAACCTGCGGCTCAGTGATGGGAGGGGATGAGATCTTCCTGCTGTGTGACAAAGTTCAGAAAGGTAAAACGATATAAAAGAGGAGTTTTACCAAAGAGGTAAAAGGGAGTTCTACCAAAGAGGATACTGAAGGGTTTAAAAAGTGCAAACACAGTACGGGTAGGACAGAAAAAGTACAAAAATGAAGGAAGTGGATTTCAAAAAGTACAAAAATGAAAGAAAAGGCTTTCAAAAATTGCAAAAATGAAAGAATCAGCTGTCAAAAAGTACAAAACTTAAAGAAGAGGCTTTCAAAAAGTACAAAAATGAATGAATTGGCTTTCGAAAAGGAACAAAAATAAATTTCCATGGGAATCTTTAAAAAGTTATGGAATGAATGCCAGTACTAGCAGTACTCATACCAATGCTCATACTGGCACCCATATCAAAACCATATTGGTACCCAAACCAATACTCGCACCCATACCCATAAAAGTACCCATGTTGATACCCAGTACTCACTGCAGTACCCATGTCATTCTGTTTCCAGATGATATTGATATTCGTTTCTATGAGGAGGATGATGAGTGGGAAGCATTTGGAGATTTCTCTCCCACCGACGTTCACAAACAGGTACAGTCCAGTTAAACCAGTGATATGTATTTAATATGCATTGTACGATAGCTGTTTTTAATGAGCTTATTTTTATAGATACTTTTATGATCCCGGCTCTTTTGTGATTAAGATGTACTTTTAGGTAGTTTTTAAATCACTTTGGAAAGTACAGGATTGTCTGGTGTTGGGACTGACGCAGTGTTCGTCTCCGCCCTCTTCCAGTATGCCATTGTGTTTAAAACGCCTCCGTACCGCAAGACCGAGATCGAGCGTCCCGTCACGGTGTTCCTGCAGCTCAAGAGGAAGAAGGGTGGCGACTGCAGCGAACCCAAACAGTTCACCTACATCCCACAAGTCCAAGGTCAGTCGCAGGGCACTAGCAACCTTTTTTTTTTTTAACCATAACTGTAACAGTGAGGAATGTCTGACTCATTTTACTTCTCTCTCTTCCTTTTCTGTCTGTTTTCTGTCTAATGTCCTTTCGGCTGGTATCCAAGCGGGTAAATCATGTGTTCTGTTTGTTTTGTTTTCAGATAAAGAGGAAGTTCAGAGGAAAAGGATGAAGTCCCTTCCGCACCCATATGACCACTGGCGGGGTCCTCAAGGAGGAGCAGGGGGTCTGGGGAGGGGATCAGGGGGCTTTGGAGGTCCCGGAGCAGGAGCAGGTGGAGGAGGAATGGGAGGTGAGGGACCTCATTTTAATTTAATAATCCATTTAGTTTTTAGTACTTTCTTTTGATAATTCATATATTTTAGTGTTTTATATAAGTTATTCGATATTTAGGCACATAATATTGCAAAACAATATGCCTTATTATCTATTGACATGTATTATATACATTTATTGTTAGCAGGAATATCCTTAGTATCAACATTCTGGATAATAATTTCAGTGTAACTCTTCATTTATCATTCCATTATGTGCAACATCTTTTTATTATATGCAATAGTCTAGCCATGTGAAATATCATTACAAAAATCAATGTTATTACAACAATAACAAGCAGATTAGTAAATCTCTTCACTGTAAGTTAATTATCTATAGTATTTATACCCCAGTATTTGTGTGTATTTTATAGTGTATTTCATATGAAGTATTTCTGTTGAGTTTTTATTGGATTTATTTAGCCTTTTTATTTTAGATTGTTGTCTTTGTGTCTCAGCATTTATCATAAGTCTGCATACATGTAGAAGGCCCTGTTTTACACAGCTGTTATTAGTTGTTGAAACCTGTGGAGTTGTACAGGACTAGAATCATCTTTTTTCTGCGAGAGATGTCAGAAACATTGATTTCAACGGAACAGATTTGTTTGGGTATTCTGGAAGGTTCAAGGTCTTTTGTTCCTACAGGTTACCAGTTTAATCATCAGTTGGACGGGTCAGGCTTCTTCCCGGGAGGCTGTGGGGGCTTTGGAGGAGGAGGAGCCCAGATGTCAGGGTCTTCTCCCCAGGCGACAAAAGCTCAGCCCACAAACACAGGGACGCCTGCAGTCACCCCGGAACAGCAGCGGGTCCTTCAGATCGGTAAGCAGCAGAGAGCCTCTGGATCTGGGTGCATAGAGGGACCACTGGTGGTTGTAGGTTGTAGGTTTGAATCCCAATACTGCTAGTGGCACCACTGAGGTACCCTTAAGCAAGGTACCGTGCCCACACACTGCTCCCCGGGCGCTGTGTTCCTGGCTGCCCCCTGCTTTACTTGGTGAATGTGTAAAATGGGTTAAATACAGAGAATTTCATGCTGTTCACACTGTGTGCTGTGGTGTGTTCACATATGATAGAATATGTGATGATAGAATGACAGAATGGTCACTTTACACGTTACATTATGCTGAGATGTGTGATGCATTTGCACTTACACTCGGTTCTGCTGTGTGTTCAGCTGCAGAACTGCAGAGTCGAACCACTGCAGCAGCTACGCGCAGTGCCAGGGCCCTGCTGGAGTACTGCAGCACAGGGGACGTGCGCCTCCTGCTGGCCATGCAGAGACAGCTGTGTGGAGTCCAGGACGAGAACGGAGACACGTACGTGCCTTTAAACTTCTCAGTTTTTCTTACGGTCTAGAGAGAATTTATGTCGAGACGAGCACTGAATAATATCTGTGGCAGAATCTGAACATTTGAATGATCCCGGAGGAAATTGCTCATGCAACAACTGCACAGACACAGACACACAGAGACATGAACAATATCAAATAGAACATAGATGCAAAATAAACTCTTCAGATAGTTCTCTGAAAACAAAAATTCAATAAGAAAATAAGAAAAATGGATATTAATACTACAGATAAATAAATTACTTCTGAAGTGATTCACTGGTAAACAGAAGTAGTGGTTTGGAGTTGCTCTGTATACCGAGTTTGTTATTGTCTGTAATGGTTCCCCAACCTGGAACACCCTCCCTGAACATCTCAGGATAACACAAGGATTATAAACTGTTCTAAATTTAGTGTATCTATTCTTTCATTTTTATTTTTGTATAACTTCTGTAATGTGACCTTGAAAGTTGTGAAAAGTGTTTATAAATAAAATGTATTATTATTATTATTATTATTATTATTATTATTATTATTATTATTACTACTAATGTAAACGGTGATATTGCACATGGAAAAAAACAAACTTTTTTGTGACATAAGCAGTGAAATTGCACATGAGGTTACTTGACATAATAATAGATATTGATCATAATCCAGGGCTCCAGATGGTGACTAAAATGGTGGCCAATGCGACTAGATTTTTAATTTTGCGACTAGTTTTTTTTTTATTTTTTTTTTTATTTACGTCACCAAGAGAAATGAAAATAATTAAAAGTACAAGAAAAGTGCAGATACGCTTAAACTACACTTTCACGTGATTAGTTATGAGAATTTTGGCTCTTTTTAATGCGGATCATTTGAATCTCCGGCTCCTTTGGCTCCCAAACGCATAGACAGACAGGACAGACGCCACATTCCTGGTGTTCCCAGCTGACACATACATCAGAGCGTGGCCACACTGCGAGTGGCGAACACAGGTAGACGTGGTTTCTGATGAAAACACAGAAAGACTCCGTAACAAAAATATTGTCTACATTTGTTTTTTGCATTTCTGAAAACATTTAATTTCTCTCTCTCACACACTGGTTACTCTGTAATCACAATATTGATCAAAGATACACAGACTGATCAAAGAAACACTCACTGCTTGTCCTGATGTTGACTGTCGGATAACATGCTCTGCTACTTTAACCAGCTTGACTGTCCACTTATTAAACCTCCACCGTGTTTTAATGACAGCAACTGGTAACTTTGAGCATGTGATACCAGTTCAGCATGTTAGCAAACTAGCACGGCAACTATAAACATTAACTACACGAGAAACTCTGTGTTTTACTTTGGCAACAATTTAGTCCTGGTCGTCATTTCTTGTTTCGCTTTAACGCTCTTTAGGGGATAAGACTGGAGACAGAATGTGCCGTGACAATATATTTTTATTTTAATCACATTTGACAGAGATTATGGCTCCTAAAAAATAATTTGACTTCCAAAGATTGTGTTTAGGAGCCAATGGCTCCCAAGGTTTGTATTTTGTCTGGAGCCATATAATCATTTAGCACACAATAAGAAATTGCACATCTTTGCCACAGTATCTTTGATTGACCGATTTGATCAGTTTCCACAGGAAAAGACCAAGTCATTCATGTTTTTTTTTATGTTTTGCAGGCCTTTACACTTGGCCATCATCCACCAGCAGCCAGCAGTGGCCAATCAGATCATTCAGATCATCGCAAAAACCCCTCAAAACAAGTTCATCAACAAACTCAACCACCTCAGCCAGGTAATCAGAATCTTTATAGGAAATCTCTTATGTTCCGACTGCACAGACACAGAGACAAGAACAATCTAAATATAACGTTCATATAAATACTCTATATACATAACCATGCTATATGTATTACTAGGGAAGGGTATCGTTAAGGTTTTAACGGTATTACTACTTCTATCGATACCACTTATCGGTTCGGTACTTTAACGGTACTCTT
>JBBIGB010000149.1:2755793-2767938 GCA_037577075.1 Alestopetersius hilgendorfi | reverse complement strand
GGTGATCAGTATACTGGTGGTGCTGAATGCTGAGTGGGTGGAGCTCCTTTATCTAGGCTCCTTGTATCTTTAGACACGTTGCAGCCTATCAGTAAAACATTTGTTCACATTTATTTTATTTAATCTCCCCAGTGTGACAAAGATAAGACAATTTGCCAGGTAGAATGGTACTGTATATGGTGACTGTAGACTGAAAATGGGTTTCTGTATTGTTATCTGAGCTATATACACATATACAGTTAAGGCCAAAATTATTAGAACCCCAGGAATTATGGAAAATTTTTCGAAACGTCTTCCCAATGTTTGCGGCATTGATAAAATTTGATATAATCAAGCATTCACCGGTGCTATTTAGTAGCTTTTGGTGGTATATTTTGTAATATAAACTACATTTTTAGGCTTGCTTTATATCAAATATAGTAAAAAAAAAAAAATGGAGTGGTCAAAAATATAAGCTCTGTGTGAAAGTTTGCTTTTAAAACACACCTGCAGTAATTAACCAATTAGCTTTGAAACCACACCTGTGCAGTCAATTGGTTTCCCAACGACCATTGTCCCAAAAGAAGCCCTTTACTCAAAGAGCGACGCCTCCCAGCCCGAATGAGGTTTGCATGTGAACATTGGAAAGGTAAAGATGAGTTTTGGAAGTCTATGCTTTGGTCTGAAGAGCCTAACTGTAACTGTTTGGCACATGGATGTTGCTCAGTGCTGGACTGGCCATTGGGCGTACCGGACATTTGCCCAACAGGGAGCCTTGTTCGGGCATTTTAATGGGAGAATATGCAGAAATCTGCTCGTAGTCGAGGCTTAGGTTGTCACTTGATCTTCCAACAAGACAATGACCCAAAGCCTACATCGAAATTAGTCCAACAGTTCCTCAAAGATACCACAACTAAGATCCTGGAGTGGCCTGCACAGAGCCCAGACCTCAATTTTATTGAGAATCTGTGGCGGGTGCTCAAAGTGAATTTTCGTGCTCAGAAACCCTGCGATTCGGACCAGCTAGAATAATTTGCAATAGATAGAAAAAAAAGGGCTAAAATCCCTCAGGAGACCTGTGCCAACCTAGTAAAGAACTACGCTATGAGATTGTTGTCGGTTGTGGCTCAGAAAGGGTACACTATTGATTATTAATGGCCAGGGGTCTCATTTTTGCCCTTTCTTGCTGTATTAAAAAATTTAAACTTTAAACTTTCATGGAGAAATCAAGAATTTCATAAGGGGACTAATAATTTTGGCCTCAACAGTACATTAAAACAAGACGGTGTAGCTCCAGCTTTTATAGAGTACAAAAAGTCCAGTTTAGTACATTTTAACATTTACAAACTGAAAATGCAACGTGAAATGGGATTATAAGTGCATATGACCATCATCAGTTCAACATAAATACGAATGTCATCGTTACAGTAAGGCCGGAATTACATAATGAGGCTTTAACTCTCTCGCCGTTTCCCCTCGCTCCGTCATCGCCGCCGCGCTCCTTTTATCTCGGGATCTCGGCCTAGATGTGTTCTGCCTCAGATTGGGTCCTCACGCGTGTTTCCTGTTTGTCCTTTCAGTGCCAGGTCCAATTAACCAGAGGGGCCACAAACACACACACACACACACACACACACACACACACACACACACACACCACCTCCTCCAGGTCACAAGTCACAGAGCAGACGGACCGGAAAGAAACTGAAGGGCCATTTTACACTGATAAGAGTAGCTTCGTGTGTCAGTTACCCTTGAAGAATGAAGCTTCTGGAACATGAGGGTTTATAAATAGAAGAGTCTTTAGAGCTGCCAGATTGAAATTCTAATACAAAGCTTGCCATTCATGTCCAAAGGTTATTCGTGATCCTTTTTTTCTTTTCTCCCTGGTAACCGACGGGACGTTGCATTGCGTTCGGGACCGCAGGCCCGTCGCCCCGTCCGCCAGGGGGAGGGCGGCGTCTTCAAAAAGGGGGTGCTGGCGGGTCAGGATTGTGCAATCGTATTTGCAAACAGCACTTGCGCCTTTATTCCGAGGCGCGCGTTATTTTTGTACGCTGTGACGTCCACTTGGGGAAAAGCAGCAGAAACAGTGGCCTAAAATTAGCCGGCTCTAAACCATTCAAAGCGCAGCAGCCCTCTGCTCTTCCCCCTCGGAGCGGAGCTGCTGCCCGGCAATAACAGCCGCTCCTTATAGGCTCAGCGCATGAGCCGCCAAAGCACAGCCAAATGAAAACTTCCTTTCACCCACTGTTATTGTCACCTCCGTGCGTATGTGCGGGATGTCGGATATGGGTGTACGCAATGCATGCTATTCTGAAAATGCGAGCATGTGTTCTGCGTGTGTGTGTGAGTGTGTGTGTGTCTCTATTTTCCTGTGTAATTTGGCCTGCTTCCCACACCAGCTGGTTAATTGTCTGCTGGTCTGTTCAGTTAGTAATGAGAGTGACTCAATAACAGACAAAAGAGAGGCTACACCAAGAGACAGGAGCTGATTGGCTGAGCTACTGACAGCCCCCTCCCAACATGGGAGCCCCTCAAAGCCCCTCACTAACCCCGCCCCCTTTTTTTGCTTCCAGCCGCTTGTTTTCCCCCCTAACTTGCATGCGGGCCAAAATACTCCACACCACACTTCGTTCGGAGAACCTGGGACTTACAGCTCTGCCGGCCGGGAGACCAGTCCGAGACGTTGGGCAGCGGCGCGCCTCTCTAATGTGCCCTTTCCTTTTCTAACTGCCAGAGAGTTGAGCCTGTGGAGCTATCAATGACTTCTTTGTTTGGTTTGTTGCAGAGTGCCCCCTCTTTCAGCCCCTTGGAAACACCCTCCGACCTGCAACAATAGTAAGTCCTCGCTCCCGTTTTCTCTCCCTGTTCTGTCATTGAGCATGTTCATCTCTTGTGTTTTCCACACCATGTTTTGAGTGCTGGTGTAGAATAGCTGTGTGTCCTCAGCGCTGTCACGGGGAGGGGGTGCTCCGGAGACATCCCTTGCTTCCCCTCCTGTTTCCTGAGCCCCTGTTCGCAATACCAGCACAGCCTGTCCTGTGGGTGTGTATGTGAGTGGGTGTGAAGTGTGTGTTAGTGTAGTGTGTGTATGAGTGTGTAACCAAGGGGAGGGTTGGTTGGTTGGTGGGAAGAGTGGGAATGGACAGTGTGTGATGATTTATTCCATGCTGAAACCTGTGTCTGAAAATAAAACCTGGATGTCTTTTGTGGAAAGATAAGAGAGCGCCCCTCTCCCTCCCTCCCTCCCGCCCGCCCGCAGAATCCCCCCAAATCTCCCCCGTGGCTTTCTATTAGGCTAATGTTTTCCGGGCGACGGTTGTGTTTTGGTAGCAGTAACACCATTCATATCTGTTTCATGGCCTGATGGTAGAAAGTTCTCCCAGACTAGGAGGAGAACATTCCATTCCTGGGTGAAAAATGTAACCCGTTTCAGGTTTGCCGCTCTCCGGATGCTGAAGCTCTTTGCTGTTCAAGAAGGGAATGATATGTATTTTTGAATTTTTTATAAATATAGAAAACATGCAGGGTTTCATTGTCACGAATCACAAACCTCAGAGATTTCCCTGAAATGTTGTTTCCAAGAGGCACAAACTGCACCGCAGTCATTTCGAGACTCTGTTTTTCTATCTCTTAAGACTCTGCGGCGTTCGGTTTTCATTCCCTTTGATGGCTGGAGGATGTTTAGCTTTTTAAAGACTTTATTGTTTTTTTTCCAAAGCCACATGATTCAGCCCAGTTTTCCTGTTATAAACCAAGGGGCCGCCGAGAATCCTGCTCCGCTCCAAAGAATGCTCCCATGGCGTTTGTGGAATGGGGCAGGAGAAAGAAACCATTCTTTTTTTGGTGTCGTTTTTTATATCTGCATATTTCTGTATAAGAGACAATGCAGTTTGAACAATACGGCGTGTGGAAAATTGTTTGGCCCGTGCTGTATGTGGCAGACACTTCTGCAGCGGAGCTTGAATGCTCAGGTAAATCTGGAAAGATCATCTCCAGTCCAGCAGCTGGTCAGCAGGCTCTCAGGTTCCTGCGTTTAGAGCCCCTGGCGTCTGCTGTGACACGGATAGTCACCGCTAACAGCTTCACCGGAAAACATCTGACGCATTCCAGGAGTCCTCACTAGTGTCACTTATGAGTCCCTGTCACTTCCAGCACCTGGTGGATCACACAGAACATGTGGTCCAACAGTAAAGACAAAATACTGACCAAAAATGCACAGAAATTAATACTAGAACCTGTGTGAGTGCTAAAAAGACCTTTATTGACCTAAAATCATAATAATAATAATAATAATAATAATAATAATAATAATAATAATAATAATACATTTTATTTGTAGAGTGCTTTTAAAGACGCTTTACATAGAATTGAAGATACAATAAAAGTTTAAAAATTACATTAAATACACTGAATTAGTACTAGACACTGTTTGGCTGCTAAAAAGACATTTAATGACCTAAAGCTTGAAGAAGATACGTTTTAATGCATCATCGTTTTTGATGCATGTACAGAAAGATGTTATCTGTATTTGTAGCAACATTGCTGTAGTTTCATTAGCTTCACTGTTAACAGAGAGTATATAAAACACAAACTATTCAAATATCCAGCTCATCCACAAACAGCCCAATTATGAAATGTACGACACGTGCTCACTGCAACTGTTTCATGTTTACTGTCTAATTAGGTAATCCGAATGATATGCAGTCCGTTGCCACCCAGCAGGGAATGGAATATATTAGGAGGTTTTTCGCGAGGCAGAGCTCAGAAAGCTGGTTTGGACACAGTTGCACTTTTGTTGAGCAGTAAGTACGTAGTTCAGGGAAATCTGAATGTGCAAAATGTTTTCCTTTTTTTTTGACCCTGGAACATTTGAGCATGTGTCCGGCAGTGAAAGGAGGGTGTGTTCGAGAGATGTGGTCTGAGAGCTGCGCTGATTACAGCCAGTGAATAAGCAGCTTTCAGGGAGAGAGGAGACCATTCACCCCAAACTGGAGCTCCGAATCCTTCTCGCGCTTAAAGTTCCCTCCCAAATCACTTGTTGGATTAAGACCTGTGTGAGGCCCTCTGTTTTATTCGTGTGCGGGTTAATTATAGAAAGGCGTCTAGGCAGGTACTATTATTGATTTATGCTGTGTTGTGCAGGAGTGTCCTGTTACGTAAGACTCGCATATTGGTATGTCGACTGGTTTTTTTTTTTGTTTGTTTTTTTGAGGCAGTTTTGATGATGAGCTCCATATTGTGAGCTCCATGTGGGAAGCTTCAGCTGTTTTTCCTCCCTGGCCTCTCAGGAATGCTCAGATAAGGGTTAAGGCAGCTGTTTCTGTCTCATCAATATAAAGGTGCACTAAGGCTGCCTGTGGTTCACTTTGTATTCATGCCCAGAAAGCAGTTTAGGCTGAAAGTTATTCCCAGCAATGACCAGCTCATGATATTTAAAGACATCTGTTTGGGATTGATATGTAAGCATTAGAGGAAAAAACAGTTATTCAACTCTTCTGTATTCATTCATATCTTATATATGTTTGAATTCGAGGCGGTATTGTCCACACATTAAACCGATCCATAAATGACCTCGCTGTAGTTTATGCCACAACAGCAGGCATAACTGTTATATATATTTTATATATGAATTTGTTTTGCATTGTTTACATTCTGCCTTTTTGGGAGGGAAATAGTTTTTTGTTGTTACCATGTTCAGTCCAGCTGTGCTGAACAAAGCTTTAGGTTGTAATAAGATCAAGATAAAATTGTCATATTGAATTGGGATATTTATAGAATCTCAATACTTACAGAATCGCAATACTAATCGAATCGGCAAGTAGGTATCGCAATAAGATCATAGGTATTGCGATAAGATCATAGGTATCGAGATAAGATCATAGGTTTCGCAGTAAGATCATAGGTTTCGCAGTAAGATCATAGGTATTGCGATAAGATCATAGGTATTGCGATAAGATCATAGGTATTGCGATAAGATCATAGGTATTGCGATAAGATCATAGGTTTCGCGATAAGATCAAAGGTATCACAATAAGATCAAAGGTATCGCAATAAGATCATAGGTATCGCGATAAGATCATAGGTGTCGCAATAAGATCAAAGGTATCACAATAAGATCATAGGTATCGCGATAAGATCATAGGTATTGCAATAAGATCAAAGGTATCACAATAAGATCATAGGTGTCGCAATAAGATCAAAGGTATCACAATAAGATCATAGGTATCGCAATAATATCGTAGGTGTCGCAATAAGATCAAAGGTATCACAATAAGATCATAGGTATCGCAATAATATCGTAGGTGTCGCAATAAGATCAAAGGTATTGCAATAAGATCATAGGTATCGCGATAAGATTCCCATCCCTACCAATTATGTCTCCTCCATTGACTGGGTCAACAGTATCGAAAGATAATGGGGAGCTTTCATATAGACATGGCAAATGACAGTTATACTTGGCAGGTGTGTAGTCTCTGATATGTAAACAGTAGTATTTTCTGAAGGGATGTCTCCTTTTCATCAGGCTCCTGAGGTGAATCTGATCATTCCTGTCTCTGTGTTTCTTCTCAGCTCGACCTGTAAAGCGGGCGGGAGCGTGGCGGGGCAGGAGGGCGGCTCGTCTGAGCACACGGCCCCAGAATGCGACCGGCACATATACAAGAGTGTCCTGGAGGGCGGCGACATCCCGCTGCAGGGCCTGCGAGCACTTAACAAACGCCACCCGAGCACGTCCTCTAAAGGTAGGCTCCACCGTTAGTCAACGCTCCCGTTAAACCTGTAGCGAATACTGACGCATACAGGTGGAGCGTATACGTTGTGTATGTGTGTGTGTAAGTGTGTTTTTTTAGTAGGATTGGGTTTGTGTACGTTAGCGCTCGTATTAATGGTCTGCTAAGCCGCGGCAGATGACTTGTCCTTTTAACCCCGCTCATCTTGTCATCAGCACATTCCTCCTGCCACAGTATCACTAAAGCAGCACCAGTCATTTGTCTTCCTGTGTTCCGTCGAAGCTGACTTTGTTTTTTTTTTACACTTGACACATAACAGATGTCTGGCCTGACCTTTAGTGACCCCCGTCTCCAGTGGAGGCTGGCCGCTTTTGGCCAGAAGGCCCAGCCGCGCCAGACAAGGATGGTGGTCAGGGCCGGCTGGGCGTCTGCGGCCCGGGCTGAGAGGGGCTTTGTGGGCTGGCGCCCGGCTCCGCGGTGCGGAGTGCAAGCAAAGGGGGACGCTGCGGTAGATTAATGCAGGGATATGGTGTTTGCGGCTGGACCTGAGGGGGTGGGATCAACATGTAGGGCATGCAGGGGTGGCCAGGCATGAGGAAGTCAGCTGTCAGACTCATGGAATGCCAGCACACATGACCTGAGTGAGGTTAGGGCTGGTTTTCGGGGGCTGGAAGTGGGTACACACACACAGCGGGGGGGGGCTGGGGATGAGGCCTGTTTCCGCTAATAGTTAACACCGCCTGAACTTTTAAGGCACAGATCTCTACTCAAGTTATTCCTGATAAAGGACAGCATCTGCAAGTCACTGCTGCCCTAAGAAAGACCTGAAACAGGAACTTCATAGACAAGCAAATGTATAGAATTTTAGACCATCTGTCATTAACTTTTCACACACCGTCAACGCCAGCTGGTATTTACAAATGGTGTCCCAAAATACCCTCGTGCAAAAGGAAATGGACTTGTGAAGCATTCTTGTGACAGTGATGATGTGCAGTTTGTCTTGCCTGATGAATGAGTGTTGGCTTTAGTGAAGGGACTGTAATCTGTAATGCAGTCTGGGAAGACTTCAGCGTATTCTAATAAGATCCTGCCTGTCGTTTTTCAGCGATGGCAAATTCGTAACGGTTTTTGATGAGATCACCATTCCTTTTCGGAATTCCTGAAAGTCTCCGGGACTTATGGAGCGCATTAAAGATTGCAGAGTAAGGGTGTTCTCACGTTTGACAGGACACTGTCTTGGCACAGACTGTATAAGAGGTCACTTCAGAACAGGAAATGACCACATCTGGTCTACTGATGTACCTCATCGCTCCGTCTGAAGTAGAGAAGCGAAGAAGGGAATATTGTAGTCCTTTCTTGGTCATTTTGCACACTTTATACAAATTGCTCTTCATTTGAGTGCTAAAAGATTGGATCTCATTCACAATGGCAAATGCCCTTATCCCAAAGCTACTGATGGGACGATCGTCTTCTCTCTTCCCATGAACATTTGAATCTGAGACCTCCAGCAACTGAAAACTTAGTTTTTAATTGACTGTGTGTCGTGTAGCTGCAACTGAGAAACTGCCTGGCAATTGATGTAAAGCGGAGGGTGTGCTGAAAGTGAGCTCTTGCTGTTTGAGCTGTTGTTTTCACGACAACTCTTTATCACTTTCTTATATTTAAGCTACCAAAGATCAAATTTTGGTGCCCTGACTACTGTCTGAACAAATGGTCACATACCAACCGAACACGAACAGAATATTCTTTCTTTTTTTTATTTCATTGCATCACATTTTCTTTGATATCCTCCTCATCGTCTTTTGTCAGCGGTAAAATTACACATAGGCAACAATTTAAGGTCAAATGTAATGTTGTCTGTGGATGATCTATACTGTTATATGCCCTTGGTGTGTGAATCTGAGGTTATCTAATTTTTTCTTGTTCTGTAATTGTGTGTGTTTAATACACTACTCAGCATTCCAATATTGAAGTGGTGAAATGGACCTTAACTGTGTTCTTGTGTTTTTATGCTTTTGGAATCTAACCTGCTTTTTGTTCTGTTACCCTGCATGCCTGCCAGTGGATTATAAAGGTGGGAATGGCTGTATGATTTCCCCATGCTCCTCTGTAAATAGTCGCTCAATTCTTGCCAGTAACGCTCTAAGTACTCAGAATAAGAGTAAGAAGTCTCTGTCTGCTGCCAAAGCCTGCATCCCCCAAATCCTCCCCTCCAAGTTCAAGCCTAAGCTCTCCCCCTGTGCTGATGAGGGCCTGGAGAGGAGGGCTGGGCCCGCGCCTCGGCCAAAAGCTCACAGCTGCGAGGATCTGCACCAGGAGCCCTGCGGCGTTTTGGGCAACGGAGATGCAACAGACAGCGATCATGGGTTAGCTTCTCACTCCAAAGCCTCCAACTGTTTGCCGCCGAAAAACGGGCCTCTCAATGGCTCTCTGAGGAGCACAGCAGAGTTCTCTGCCCTGTACAGGAACATGCACCACATCCAGAGGCCCAGCTCGCTCGGTTCCAGCCCTCAGGGCAGCGTCCGTAGCCTGGCCTCGCTCTTCGAGAGGCCGGGGGACGGGGTCAGCGGTCAGGAGCGGTCCGGGAATGTCCCGCGGGATGCCGTGACGTTTCGGGTGATGGAATTTGAACGCATCATTCAGCGTTCCAGTACGGCCCCTACCCGCTCTGCCTCCATGCCCACCCTACCCAGCGGCCCAAGCCCCGCCCACAGCCCCGCCCCCGGATCCCGCTTCCTCCAGTCGGCTCTCTCCGCCGAGTCTTTGGTCATACAGACAGACGACTGCCCTCTAGTGCCTAAAGAGGAAACAGCCTCTAAAGAGGAGGCTTTATTGTTGGCTGGAGAAGCAGCAGCATGCCTGGAACCTCCTAGTCCGAGCCACACCTCAAGAACTGACTCCCCCTCACACACAGATGGCAAAGACACAGAAGAGGAAAGCAGCTGCGCTCAGAATGCTGCAGCTGAGAACACAATAAGTGCTCCTTCGGTGCCCAGCACTCTACCGTCAGAGAACCATCATCACCACCACCATCACCATGACCATCTCCCCTTCCACCCGCTCCACCTCAAACCCAGTAAGTGTAAAGGCTCCTGTCCCGCCTCCTACACCCGCTTCACCACCATCCGCAGGCACGAGCGGCAGCAGGCCGTCGGCAGCTCCGTCCCAGAGAGGAGATCCACCCCTCCCGCAAACTTATTACTGATGGGTCCAGCGCCGTTCTCCTTACAGAGAACCCTGCACAGTCACCAGGCCAAAAAAACCCTCTCCGCCACCAAAGCGCTCGCTGGAGATCGGGCAGATGGTCGAATCTTCTCGCCCAGACCCAGACCCATTATCCCCCAGCGCCTGTCCTCTCTGGAGGTGCTGGAGAGGCTCAGTAATGGTGACGGCTCACCCTGCCAGGGGGGTAACGCCCATGAGCTCACGGACGAGGAATGCTCAGACGCCAATAAAAACCACTGCGGAGGTGGATATGCTAAGACTTTCCTGAGTGTTACTCTCCCCACCACTCATCTCCCTCTGATCCCTCTCTCCTGTCCACTCTCCTTCCCTCCACCAAGTGACTTTCCTTTCTCCATCTCAGTGCTGTTTGCAGTGTGTGGCCAACTTTGTGTGCTCTTGTGACAAAAATGACATGATATCCTACTTTGTTTGGTATGTGGCAAAGATCTCACAATCATCTCAGTTTCAGTCGTGCTGGTCTGAAAGTGTGTCATGTCATTTCAATAATGGGATTTGTTTGTTTGTTTGTTTGTTGTTTTTTTAAGTTCATGTTTTTGCACTGCCATAAACCCACTAGTGAAGATACGTGAATAACGTCCCAGTCTTTACAGCTTTAGTCATTAATACTACTACTAATATTAATAATTTTATTTATATTGCACCTTTCATACATTTGAATTCAGCTTAAGGTGAACATTAAGTACAGTAAGATATCAACAAAAAAAAAATCAGTATTGAAATATAAAAATAAAATAATAATGTCTGCATAATAATAATAATAATAATAATAATAATAATAATAATAATAATAACAATAATAATGATAATAATAATAACAATTTTAAACAGGTTTGTTCTGATACTTTAGACAAATTTACACAAATTGTTCAGTTTAATCCGGTGTGTCCCTATACTTTTGTCAAAATGTTTCAGTCATTGGTGAATAGCGTTGCCATGGTAACACGAAACGCCAATAAAAGATTTCAGTGGGTCGGCCCATAATTAAAGGGGTACAAAAAGTGCAACCAACTATCATGTGCACTCACACCAGCCATGGGACGTCATGCAAACCTCTCCAATACGGAATCAGCACTGCCCAAAACACACTCAAATTTAATTATTCAAAGTAAAATAGCTGAAATATAGTTATAGTGCTTCTTTCTCCAGCAAGAATACATCTAATACATGAACATAAGTGCTTTATTGAAACGCTTGTTTTGCTTTTAACATAAATTCAGTGTGAAACATTTCATATAGACTGAAACTAATGTACGTTTGATCTTTTTTACACCTCATTGACCTGTTTTACTTTCATCATTGTGATCTTGTTGTATTACCATTTATGCACTATGAATGTGAGTGTATGTATATGTATACATATGTATATACATATTTATTTATTTAACAGTTTTAAGTCACTTTGAACACCATGCCGTACTTTGAAACATTAACACACTTGTCCTACTAACTCTGTGTTTTCTTCATATGGTTTAAGTTGCAATTTGATGTTTGCAACTGTGAACCAAGCATGCAGACCATCACGTGTCACATAGTGTGGTGATTCATAAACGTGTGTATTTCTTTCCAGCTGCATAATCCATTTCAGATCTTTTCTTAACGATCTTCATTAACTTTTTGAGTTAATGGCTGTGTGGTGACGGTGTTGCGGTTGTGGTGAAGTAGCATGGGAGTTCTCTTGGTTCTGCACTCATGATGCTGAAAAAATGTCAGCACCTTTTATTTTAGGCTAATTTACTTTTGCTTTGTCTCAAACAGATTCTGAATCCTCACAGACTCAAAGCCAAGGAGAAAACCCAGACGAGGTGGTCCGCAGACGCTATGGAGACAAAGAGGTACAGGATTTTTGGGGGGTACTTATGTATAAAGCAACACATGCCGAAAATAGATTTCAGTTAAAAAAGAAAATACAACAACAAACAGAAAACACGGGCCGTTCAAATGTGCTATACAGTAATCCCCTGCTTTTCAGGGGTTACGTTCAAAGAGTACCCGCATATAGTGAAAACACGTTGTTGTGTTTTGTTAAAAAATGCCTAAAAATTCAGATTTTTATAGTGTAAACCCTAAATATGTGAAAGTGACCATTTGTCATACATGAACAGACCACACCACACAGTGTGAACAGCACGAAATACTTCCTCTGCATTTAACCCATTCACCAAGTGAAGCAGGGGGCAGCTATGAAC
>JBBIGB010000149.1:2738216-2751350 GCA_037577075.1 Alestopetersius hilgendorfi | reverse complement strand
CAGGCCTTCGGCAGAATTCAAATGAGCCATTTTAATCTAGATTAATTCCAAGATTACAGTGAGATTAAACTAGATTTAAAAAATAATCTATGCCCACCACTAATACACATATATATAATATAGAAATATAAAATATGGGCCCTTTAAAGGAATATTGACTTCGATGAGATGTGATGGGAGCTTGTGTATATACTTGCGAGGCTTTTACCTTGTGGAAAGATGTTTGAGGAAGGAATGGCTGCATGGAGACGTTTTGAGTGCTGTTTGAATGACACGGGTGTGAAGAAGACAGTCGGGCTGCTTGGATGTCGCTGGTCTTTCTGTGCATGTGTGGTTTGGTCCAGAGTTGAAAAGCTCAGTAAACAGAGAGAGTCTAATGTGTTCCAGCAGGTGAGTCTCATTAAGTCAGGTGGTACTGAGACTCATACATGTGACCGTTTATGTTACTTTAACAGCATCTGGGTTTTCAGTTCTAGTTCGAGTTTAACCCTGAATGCTCACTAATATTCACAGGACTGTAATTCCCCTCTGGTTGGTAAAGCTGGTGTGAAGAGTTATTCTCATTATTCTGAGACTGCAGGAGGAGATGCGGTGGCTGCTACTAACCCACACTGCTGTCAGGCTGTTGTTGGACAAAGAGCACTTGATGAATTGATGCCGCGGCTCAATCTGAGCTTGAGTCTGAACAGTTTCCCGTCCAGTCTGGGTCCGTCTCAAGAGACTGTCCAGTTCAGTTCGGTCTCAGACTTACTCACAGCCTGTCGGAGCCCTTTGTCTGGGATGAATCAGCTAAAAGAAGCCCATTAATATGTTTTTATTTCTCCCTCAGCCTTTGAAGAGTGAAGGAGATTACCACGGACGATCCTCCAGGAGTCCTGTCATGTTATTCGACATCCAGGATAACAACATGAATGCCAACTCATTCACGGTAACGCACCCAGAATTCAAAAATTCACCAAGAACCTACATGTTGAATGGTCGATAGACAGACGCCCTCAGTATTATTGTTGTATTGAGTTGTAAATTGGTGGAATTCGTGATCAAACCACTATCAATCATCTTTCATTTCTTCTAGTGGTTTCTAATATTTAACTTCCTTCTTTTAATGCATGCCGGATCTCTGCCTTACATCTGTGATACTGTCTAATCCCTCACTCTTCCCGTATGGACTCACTCTGCTGTCTTGCTCTTCCATGCCTGTCCCCTGGATCCTCTCACCACATCTGGCTCTCGTGGTTTTTAATGGACAACCTTCTTTTCCTCCTTTTACTCACCGGACTCCATTGCTGTCTTCTCTAACCTGCCTGCTCCTCCCTCCATCTGACTGACTGACCTTTCCTGACCTTTCCTCTATGGATCCTCCTCCTGCTGCCCCCTCCTCCAATAGGAGGCCGTGTGTAATGAGATCATGAATATAGCAGAGACCTCAGTGAGGTACTGCAGCACTTTGTCCCGCCCCCTAGACTCCGCCCACAGACTGATGCCCCACCTCAGTAAACACTCTTTCATCATTTCCCAGCAACCCCAGTCCCAAAGCAGCAGCCCCGAACCCGGACGACTGAGCTGCGGCATGTGAGTATCGCCTGCATCAATCAGAGTGTGTGTGAATGTGTTAAAAAATCAATGGTACAGTAATCCCTCGCTTTTTGCGGGGGCTACGTTCCAAGAGCACCCATTTATAGTGAAAAACCGTGTTGTTGTGTTTTGGTATAATAAATGTCTAAAAATGCCTATTTTTATAGTGCAAACCCTAAAAATGCCCCCAGATCTGCTCCCCGAACACTTTAAATTCATTTTAAACTTAGTTTAATGCTTTATCCTTAAAGAAAATGTAATGGTAAACCTGTATTCGACTCTTTTCATTTAAATTCCCCTCAGAGATATTCTCAGAAGGCCACAAGACAAAAGTATTGGGACACCGCAGCGAGGTGAACGAGTCCCGTTTTGTGAAAAAATATATTTATTGCCACAAAAAAGCTAAAAAAAAGCAGAGGACTTTTGGAGTTTCCACATTATTGTGGGGATTTCCATGTAAAACTATGCGTTTGGTTCTCAAAAAAATCTGTGTGTGACTAAATCTGTGACTCCTGATCCGCGTAAAACTGGGAGCTCACTGTATTTAAATTGTATATTGATCATTTTTATTACCATAATAACTGACAGTCAGCTCTGTAATACTGCCACCGTTGGTAAAGCTGAGATAAAGGAGGTCACTGGACTCAGTCTCACTGTAAAGTGCAGGCAGATACAACCTCGACCTGCCACTAGAGGGAGGCAGAGAGCGCCACTCAATAATTACGAATGGCTTAGATAAGAAAACCCTGATTGGTCCCACACTTGGGAAATTTGCATTGTAATAAAATGGACAATACAAGATGCCTTCTGCTGTGAGTGACCTTACCAAGGGCTGATCAGTCCTGAGGTATCTCCTCCAGTGAAGCCAGTATAAGTACTATGTTTTAGTTTGCTCTGCCTCCGGCCTCTAAGAATAAGGCTAAATAAATAAACAGGAAGAAAACTTGAGTTTATTTGTGTGTCTTCTTCTTTCTGTTCTTTTTCGTGATCCGTTGGGTAGCCCCTCCCCATGCTCTCCCCCCGGTGCTGTGAGGGGTCGCACTGGGTAACAGGGTGGACTTTCAGTCCACAGATTGTGGGTTTGAGCCCAGTGTGTGTGTGTGTGTGAGGGGGGGGGTATCTTTATGTTTTCTTTTTTCAGGCCAAGCCCCTTCAGGAATAAATAAGTCTCTAGTTTGATGTGCACTTGAGTCTATAATGACTGGGGTTCCCCTCTGGGCCAGTTTCTCATTACACTCACGCTGAAAATGCTGAAAGTTTATTTGAAGTAAATTTAGTTAGGAAAACAGAAACACGTCTTAAACAAAACCATGTGTCACCGTTACTGCTACCCATTCATTTAGCACTTATTCCAGAACACCAGTCATCAGGCTTCTCCTGTAACACTGGATGCGGTTGGAGAATACAGAGCAAATAATCTGAGACCACGATCCGGAAAACTTTCAGGATAGTCCCCACCCACAAGTGGGAGGGGAAAACCTGTAGAAGGAGGGGCTCCGGAGAGCAGCCGAGAGAAAGAGCAGCAAACGGCCAGAGCGTAGGAGAACCAACACCGGTTCTAGACTGTTTTACACTGTTTCTTTTTTACTGAAATCAGAGTTTACTGATGCACTCTGAGCAAGATTCTGTAACCCAACGCCATATGTGTCTGAAAGCGAAGGCCTCCTTGGGCCCCGCGTGTGTGACGTTGTTGTGTGTCCGTGCAGATTCCAGGCCCTGTACAGTTACGTGCCACAGAATGACGACGAGCTGGAGCTGCAGGAAGGAGACCTTGTGAACGTCATGGAGAAATGCGATGACGGCTGGTTTGTCGGTATGTCATTAGTCACGGCGCTGGATGCCTTACAGACTGGCCCTTATAGGGTTACAGCGCTACTAAATCAGTCTGTCTGCAGAGCCCTTAGCACAGCAACACATTGGCCTATACCCTTTACATGGCTGGGACCTAATCTGTGTGTGTGTTTGTCTTTTCAGGTACATCCAGGAGGACAAAACAGTTCGGCACTTTCCCAGGGAACTACGTGAAAGCCGTCAATTTGTAACACGTGGAAGTGACGAGTGTGTATGTAGAGATTCTAACAGCCTGTTTTGGACCCAATGAGCTCAAGTGTTTAAACCCCCTTTAAACTGTATTACGCCCAGGTGAAAGTCCAGGTATGTGATCAATAAGGTGTGCGGCACGTCAGCGAGGAATAAAACTTCACTGCAATGGCGGAAAACCAACGAACCAACTCTCAATCGTAACTCCTGGCTGCTGTTTTAACCCCTGCAGTGTTTTATCTTGGAAAAAAGGTTCATTTAACAGCCCTAATATCAGATATGTTTGTTATTTCATTTTTCTTAACGCTGAGAGTACTAAGCTGTGGCGCATAACGTTTTTTACTGCATCACATACCGGGCATTAACACGGCAGAGACCGGCAACTCTGAAGAAACACAGAAGACTCCCAGTTCCTCTGCTTTGAATGTATTGGGGCCTTGCAGTGTGTTGGAAGGTGTCGGAGTGTGTCAGAAGGCACTTGAAGGAGCTTGGCACCATTGAAGGTTACAGGACCGGACAAAGGTCAGCAAACCCCACGTGGATTTGAGAAAAACGTTTTTGAAAATCAGTTTGGACGTCCCGTATACACACTGCCTTCGAGAGCAATATAGGTTCATGGGGTCACGTCTTGAAATGTTTGTGTGCTTTGAGTTTCTGTACAGATGTGGCTTCCAGGTTCATGGAAAGGTTTAGGAATTCAGGTCCTCATGTGGATTTAGAGCTCCAGACGGGTAGGGGTTGCATGGACTAGACAGTTTGTTAATTGGCTAGTATCCAGTCCTGGAGAGCCGAGATCCAGCAGGTTTTGGTGATTTCCCTGCTCAGGAACACCTGGTTCACTTCACCAGTTAACTTTCAGGTTTAGTGAAGGAGAACCATCTAACTGTGCTGGACACCAGCCCTCCAGGACCAGAGTTTGCACCGGTTGGTTCTGTGGGCTGCTAGCGGAGGACAGTTCTCAATGAAAAACAGCAGAAAAACTGTAGCGCACAGGCAGGAGAGATTAGAAAGCAGCTACCAAACACAAAGCCCAAAGTATTGTTTAGTGTGGAAAATTTCATAATTCGGGTAAGAGTGCTTACTTTAACAGACCATTTGACTCACAAAATGACCAACCACGAGCAGTCGCGAGTCAAAATTGCGAACAAAAAGTGGCGCACTGGTCAGCAATCATGCAAGAATAAATGATTTAATTGCTACTTATGGCTTTGAATAACATCCAAAATGGGAGTGAACTTCTTTCTTATATTCTTTGTTTGTTTTTTGGGGAGAATTTAACAACTGGCCGACTGTAGTCATGCAACCTCTACAGTCTGGATGTTCTACGGACTGCTCAGCTTCTTGGCTCAATGATAAATGGATAAATCTCCGCCCTTTTTTTGATGATTCATTAATATGCAGACTGAATGGACCAGGATATCCAAAACTCGGCTCTGAATCCATCCTGACGAGCTCCAAAACCTCCAGACAGGCTTTTACTTCATACAGACAGATTGATGGTGGTGTTTTTGTTTTTTTTTTAAACAAGCATGTTCATTATCTCACTTTGATGATGATCAAGGCAGTATTTTGAAGCGACTCTATTACTGAACATTATGTAAGCTTTCAGTTGATTACGTCATGTGAAGGGAAGACTTTATCCTTTCATTTTGATGTCGATAGATCATCGGATAAATTTGGAACACTTAGCACTTAGCTGTGTGGCTGATGTTGCATATTATACTTGCAGTTAGGAAATGTGAGTATTGCAACTAAATATCGTTTATTCCATTGGCTCGTGTTCTCCAACAGTGTCTTAGGGCCGAAGAGAGGCTGGCGTCTAATCATTTTCAGACCCCAGTGTCTGGAAATGGACTTTTAAACTGGATCAGATTTAAAACATAGAATTGCATTATTATAAGAACATCAAAGTAAGTAATGTCTTTAATCTTGTAGCATTCAGACTGTTGTGGATTTGTTTTGTCTTCTACTGGTACCACTTTGCAATAAGAGCGCCCTAATATGGGTTTACAAATGATTTATAATCAGGTTGTAGACCATTTATTAATCATTAATGAGCAGTTATAACAGTTATTTTGCATTGATACAGCCTCACTATTTGGTAAGATCTTGTGTTTTAATGGGAGTAGCAATGAAGTTCAGTTTAAAGTTCTACCTGAAAAACAAGATAAAATCAGCAAACACTGAGGCTGCATCAATGTAAGACAACTGAACAACAGGATTGTAAATCCTTTATAAACCCTTTATAAGGAGAGTGTTAATGTAAAGTCTTGTTCTTATAATCTTGCGATACACGACTTTAAAATATTGGCGTATTTATGTTCTACAAACATGTTGCCGTTCTTATTGCCCTAAAATGCTGTTGCTGGCACCGTAGGCCTACATGATAGATTAGATTTGTGTTTTCCTTTGGAGAATGTTGTGAGTATGAAGGACAGCATGCATTAATACTAGAGGTTTCATCTAGGTGACCACTGCTGGTATGACCGTGAATGTGTGACGCTCGGTTGTGTTGGGGAATGTGTGTTTTCCGTAACGAAATGCCGTACCTCCTCCCGATCTTGAAGTGCCATTTATATGAGTAAGCTACAAATTTGCTCCAAATCTGGATGCAGGATCCTCAACTATTTATACATTTTACACAAGAGTAGTTTGCTCTAAGCTGCGTTTCATGTCTTTCAAATCAAATGAAGGTAGAAAACATATCACACATGGGTTTCAGGTGTCCTGGAGTGAAAGCTGCTGCTTCTGCTCCCTGTAGTGGCGTGCAGTCGCCAGAAGGTGTCGCTGGAGAGCACGTGAGGTGTGTCTCACCAGAACTTCCTATCCAACACGTACAGAACCCTGAAGATAAAGCAAGTATCTTTGTTCGGATGCTATAACCGCCAAAGGTTTTGACCACGATTGGACCTACAACAGTGAAAAGCTTCATATCACACATGGCTTTAGTCCCTCTTGCTCCATGAAACGTCATGCGACATACAGAATTTGAGTATAGTGTCTTGAGAAACCTGTGCCCAGAGCAGTGAGTTTTCTCCTTTTCCTAATTGTAAATATGTAAAGTATAAAATGAATGAATGAAACATGTTTGAAGTTGCAAGAACCTCTATGAACACAGCAGCTTATTTTACACGAAGGAGATTTGAGGAAGCACAGAGAGCTGCTTGGCGCAGGTGGGCTGACGTGAACGAATGAGTGCGTGAGGCAGTGAGAGCGAGGGCGAGTGAGTGAGTGAGTGAGTGAGTGAATGAGTATCTGACACTGTGTTAGGACTGCGATGCCTTTTGTCTCATGGCTTCATGTAACTGTGCCTCATTTTCATTTTGCCTCGACTTTGTTCTGAAGTAAACCGATGTTCCTTCTGAAGGATGCGGCGATTGTTTTTAGCACACGTGTGTCACGGGAGACGGCTGCAATCACCAGGTTATTAATGAAGTGTGTGACGTGATGCCTGTAGTGCATAATGATGATGATGTGATCTTCCACACGCAGAGGCTCACCTTGCAGTTGTTGACATTTTTCTTTTTTTTTTTTTTTTGCGGTGCTGTTACAGTACAATATTGAATTTAAAACGCACTATTTACTGCTGTGATTTCATTATTATGCAATATTTAATAAACTATATTACAGCCTTTGACTCACTCCTGGTCTCACTTTCCCAAAGACAGAAATCTCTTTTTTTTTTCGTTCTTTGTGCCATCAGAACGTTGCGGGTTTGATATTTTTTCAGCTTTTCATATCAGAGTGATGTTTATCTATGATTCAGATAAAAAGTTCATTCATGCTATTTTCTGCTTAGATTTTCTACATAAAAGTGACTTTGAGGAAGTTAACGCACAGTCAGTCCATAATTACTGGTGCCTCAGGCTAAGAGTAAAAAAAATGTAATAGAAGTGTCTGCAGTTGATCAGCTCAACCTCACAATATGAGGAAATAAGAGAAAATGTTAGCTGATAATAAAACGAAACACTTTACTTTTTTTTTTAAATAAGCCAGGTATCACAATTACACCCTTGAACAAAATCAGAAATTAAACCGTGTACAGTAACCCCCCACCCCACCCACCTATACGTGGATCAGCAGTTGCAATTCCAGTTTTTCTGAGAACCAAACTAATCATTTTTCGCAGAACCCCTCGTAAAGGCAGATATCCTCCAATTTTTTTTTTGCTTTTGTGACGTCCGGGCCTCGTCCACCACGCCCCCTCATCCTCGTTCTGGGTTGCTAAGCAGCCACCCAAACACAAACCCTGCACGAGGACGAGGGTTGTGGTAGACGAGGCCCAGACGTCAGGGTTTTTGTGACAATATATAAATGCTCTTAAATTTAGTTAAGTTAGACTAAAATATGAATTAGTAATTTTGTAACATAAATATTGATGTAAATTCAGCTACATTTCCATATAAACATGTACAAAGGTTTTGGTTCTGTGGAGAGAAACAGAGGTTTGAAAATAGCCAATCCGAGAACGCTAATTATTTCTCCTTGCTGCTGATTGGCTGCTGCCCTGTGACACATCCCCCAGGCTTCTTAAAGCCTTGTAGTTTTATTACTGTAAATTAAATTAATTTTATTACTGTATTTAACTGCTTATACCAGAGAAAACGCACATACATGAATTACAGTACTGTCTGTACAGGGTTAATATCAGTATTTACATTCTAGCACTGCAGGAGTTCAGTGTAAACTGTACAGTACGGACATTTTCTTAAGGCTAATGAGTTTAAAATGAAATTAAAGTGTTTTAGGGTTTACACTATGAAAAATCGTAGGCATTTTTTTTTTACCACAACACAATAAAGCGTTTTTTTACTAAATGCGGGTGATCTTGGAACGCAGTCCCCGCGAAAAATGGGGGGTTACTGTATATGCTTTCTTCTACATTGCTCCAATGAGTTTGGAGATTTATGAGACCACATCTGAACACAGAACCCCTCCAGATCCCCAGAGGTTTTCGTCATAAATCTCCTGCTACTTCATGGAGCCCATGGTACCATGTATGTAAGACTTTGAATGAAAAAACAGGCCAAAATATCCGTCCTACAGTCCTTTCTGTGAATCCTTCATCCTCCTCCTTTAAACCCATTTTGAGTGTTTGTTCAAAAAAAAGATTAAACAATTTCTCATCTGACCATAGAACCTGGTTCCAGTAGAAGCTCCAGTAGTGTCTAACAAACTCCAGGTGCTTCTACTGGCAGGCCTTCCAGATCTGTTGGAGAAGCCATTTGTCTTGGTGATTCGGGGACTACAAATCATCAACCATAATCCCTGGAGAAGTATTTGCTTCTCTAAACCCCCAGTGCATGGAGGCATAATAAACCCCTTTGGAAACTCTTCCACATTAGAACTTCTACTGAATAAATAAATACATCTCACACATTTTAGTACTGTAGGCCTGAGGGGGTATGAGTTTAAGCGGCTCTATTTTAAGAGTTTCAATGCCAGTCCCAGGGATGGGGTTATGCTGATTCAGCAGTTCATGAATCGGACTTAATGAAATTCAAATGAAATGCTTTTTGTTGTTTTATCTTTGGGCCTAAATTATTGTCTGTTTGTAGTTTGTAGTGACTTGTTTATGCCCTGAGGTTACCTTATGATGCTTGTGCGGGTTTATATACCAAAAAACCATTGTAATTCATCTTTCATAGTCACTTCTGAACTCTGGAACCAAGGGCAATAAACAGGCTGTTGCTGTGCTGGTAGAACTGATGATATGCAAACGGCCTGTTCTGATTGGCCGATCTGTTTTATGACTTTATTGTGAACGGCCTGGCTTGAAAGCTGCAGGCCGAATAGGTGGATTTACATTTACATTTACATTTGTTGGATATGTAAATGAACTGGGTTACATGAGTTCAAAACCTTATCCATGATCTGTTTCTGTAGTTGCCATATATGGGCAGTAGGAAGCGGGGAATGAATGGTATGTTATGAAACAATGTTTACATGATCCATCAAACTATTACTTGTTATAAAACTGAGGATATTTTAGTCCCTTTAGCACCCCTGTGAGGAATGGGCAGAAAATTTCCCATCATGTTGGAATGTACATAAAAAAAACACCACATGTCCACATGGGGGCGACACAGATCAGTAAATATCTGCAGTCACGGCTGAGGAAAACACACAAAAGAGCGACCAGAAAAGCTAATATAATTAGATAGATGTCTCTCATTATCCTAAAAATCCACACTAATGGGACCCAGGCACGAGTCTGGATATTTCACAGAGCCCGATGCGGCGCAAAGAGGTTGAAAGCAGGGCTTAATAGTTAAAAACAGACCTCTAATGATGACATAAATGGGGCGCAGACTCTCTGGACTTCTATTTAATATCACTTTATACATCATGAGGCAATCAAGAATTGGTCATTAGACACCCTCAACTGAACCGTGAATTATTATGGATTCAATATATGGCCGAAAGTACGTGGACACCCCCTCTAATGAATGGGTTGAGTTACTTCAGCCGAAGTCTTGCACAAAATCAAATACACAGTCATTCATCTTGCAGCAGACAGGGTTATAGAGCTCAGAGATATGGCACTGTAATGGAATGCCACCTTTGGTAAATTTCTGCATGGCTAGAGCTGCCCTAGTCAACTTTAAGTGATAATAACTGCTATTATTGTGATGAGAAAATGGTTTAGGAGTAATAACAGTTCGGCCATGAAGCATTAGACCACCAAAGCGTACGGAACACGCCCAGAGAGGGCTAAAGTAAATAATGGGTAAAACTCATCTGTCCTCGTTTCAGCAGACACTCACAATGCGCAATACCAAGCGCCAGCTGGATTAGTGTAAACCACTGAACTGTAGGGCCATGTGAGATCCTTTTTATACAGGGAGCTGATCTGAATTAGCTGGAGCATTTTGGCTAATGTTTCTCCCCTCTGCACATCAAATAGCCCAAAAATGTTCATTGTTGTATAGAATGCATTACATCACACTCAGAACAGGGCGCTTTGTTATTTGAACAATATCTTTCTACAAAACAGAAAGAATTTTAGTACTTTGGGGGTACAAACAATTAAAAAAAAGTATTTCTGGTTATGAATAGAAATGCTTTTATCTAACGTACAGTGTTTTTGTCATTCTGCATTTAATTCAAATAAACGAGTTTCAGTCTAACACAGAATAATGATAATAATTATAATAACTCCCATCCACTCACGCATTCACATGACTGTGTACTCACATAGGTGAGTATTTGGGATGTAAAAGTTCAAAATGCTCATCCATAAAGTAGATAAATATCTGTCCTCATATTAACAGGCACTACAGATTCCAAACTCCCTCCCATCACTATGCGCAATACCAAGTGTCAGCTGGATTGGTGTAAACCACTGAACTGGAAGGCCATGCGTGAGCCTTATAAACTGAAGCAAATCTTCACTTCTGGGTTCCAAAATCTAACCCGTTAATGCATCAACCTGCAGCTAACACACGACCCCTCCCCTTTACTCAATGCTCCAGCCAATCAGGGACTTCTGATGAAGTTAATTAGCCAAAGCAGGTGTTGCAGACTGTTGCTGGAACTGGACTTCTAGTAAAGGTAGATCTCCAGGACCAGGGTTGGTGACTACTGCTTTAAGATAAACAAAAAAGGAACTACAATCTGATCTAAACGCCATGGATGCATATGTAAATATTTAAAGAATCCCAAAAAAACATGAATGAAAATAAGAATGTGAAATAAACATAAAAAAAAGTTCAAAATGGTGATGCGCTCACTCCCGCTGTTTACACTGCTGATTAATTATATTGTCATATCCTTATATTGTACTATTTTATGTAAAACTCAGAGCATCTAAGCAGTCCGCGTTAATGAAACAAAAACTCTTCATTTTTTTCATTAAACTTGTGTATTTGATTGCTAGAGGTAGGAACATGACCAGAAAAGAAACAGTGATGCTCATGTACCCATTTTGGTGTGGTGGACAGGGGTTAACATGGGTTCTCTGACTGGTCTGCAGCAATGCAGCCACATGCGCAGGAAGCTGTGATGCACTTGTGTTCTGACCCATTTCTGTTCGAACTGTGTGAACTTTTTCAGATGTTTGTGCTCCAGCAGTCCAGCAGATGGGTTAGCCTTTAGTCCCCACGGCCTTCAGTGACCCCTGGGGCATCCCTGACCCAGTTGCTGGTTCACTGGTTCCCTTTTCTTGGAGCACTTCAGGATACCCCCCCACCCTTACACTTTTTTATATTTCCTGCTTCCTGCTAAAGCAACTGACTGTCCATTTGCCACCTAATATAGTTGCAACCAGATCAATGTTATTTGCTTCCCATGTTGGTGGGTTTAATGTTGTGGCTGAAAAGTGTATGTCCACCCTTGAATAAAATCAGAAATTGAATTTATTTTGTATTTCTGATATAAAGAATAATCAATAATCAGTGTTTACCAGTGACAGAAAGCTACATAGAGAAGGAGTGCACTTTTCTGACATAGCTTAGGTCAGAGATCACGCCACCGTGTGGAGAGAGTGGAGGAACAACAGAAGGACATGAGGCGTCTGCATCATTATCCTCCATATTTATGACAGGCCTTCCAAAGCCATGCTCTATGTAACAACCTGAGGATCACCAGGGCCCTCGTCAAACATCAGGCTGACAATTTGCTAACCCTCATATCCTGGAGGGAAAGCAAACTCATGACCTAGTTCAAGTGTTTGTTCTGGAATTGTTTATTTTCTTCCATCACAATGTTATTAATTTTTCATGCTGTTTACTCCCTTTGACTCGAGATCGTACCCTTTCGTCGCTCGCCGCTTGGCAGATCCTGTTCATACAGCGAGCTTTGATCGCAGCTCTGATCTGAATTAGTTGGAGCATCTTGGCTAATGTTTGATTGGATTTTTCCTCCCTCTGCACTCCAAAAATGTAAATTGTTGTATAGAATGCATCACATCACACTCAGAAAGAGGCGCTTTGTTATTTGAACAATAACTTCCTGCAAAACAGAAAAAGAGTTTAGTATAAAAAAAATGTATTTCTGGTTATGAATAGCAATGCTTTTATCTGAAATAGTGTTTTCTTCATTCGCCATTTAATTCAAATGAGGAGAGAGTTTTAGTTTAAGACAGTATTATAATAATAACTCCCATTCAGCCATGCATCCGCATGACTGCGGAGCACCTAAAAAGCTCATCCTGTGCCCCACACTGTCAGCATGAATGATTTCACAGCTTTGTCTGGATTCTGAGAACAACGCGAGACGAGAGAAAGGGCCATGGGGGAGTCGGGAGTTTCCTGTAGTTTCACAGTTTTCTGGTGATACTAAACCAGACTTTCTGGAAACACAATATTATAATTATTCATGCTCCAGTTCCACTGGCTGGAATATATATTTGTGCTATATGGACAAAAGTATTGGGATGACTCTTCGATAGGGACACATTTATATGGATTTGGTTCCCCTTTGCAGCTATTACAGCTTCCACTCTTCTTGAAAGACTTTCCACAAGATTCTGGCATTTCTGAGGGAATCTGTCTCCATTCATTCTGTAGCATTTATGAG
>JBBIGB010000149.1:2293389-2308477 GCA_037577075.1 Alestopetersius hilgendorfi | reverse complement strand
ACACACACACACACACACACACACACACACACACACACACACACACACACACACACACACACACACACACAATATGTGTCCACACGTGTGAGGGAGAATTGTCAAGCAATGTAATGCATTTGAGAATAATAGAACAAGACAGGGTTAGGCAAGAGTTCCACAGAAGGTGGATGTCGTTTGGAGATCCCCCCCCAACCTGTATATAAACGCAGTAGGAATGATGGCGCATCATCAGCAGGAGAACCTCAAGAAGGCCTCCATAGAGCTCCATCCCTCTCACTGCCATCAGAGAACAGACAAGTAAGTTTGTATAAACCTGAGGGTTAATCCCAGCCACACAGAGTTCTCACCGCTCTAATCCACGCTTTTCTCTTTTCAGTGCAGTTCACCGTACTGACGTTTCTGCTGGTGACCGTGGCGTGGCCCATCTCCTCCATGCCACTTTTCTGCCAGAACACAAAGAGACAGATCGACAACATCCTGAACTCACTGCAGACCATCAGGAGAACGGTGGACGGGACAGACGGAGCCGAAATCAAGCTGCCAAAACCAGGCCTGTTCACCACGGAACAAGTGGTAGGAGCTCATTTCCAGTTCATTTTCACGATTCAAATGGAATCCCTTCCATACAAGAGATTTCCATCCACGCCAAAACTCTTACTCACGCTCATCTTCTCGTCTTGATTACTTTAATGCTCTTTTCAATGGTTTCCCTGAAAAAGAAACATTGCTGCGCTTCAGTCTGTGCAAAACTCTTCTCAACTTTACCAAGAAGTCTGAACTTCTCCCTCAACTTCTCAGCAAACTTCACCTCCTACCGTATTCAGTTTAAGCTACTTCTCACTACTCTCTAGTTCTGACCGGCAATGAACTACCTTACTTACTTCTGTGCTTCTTTACCTTCGTTCCCAAATTTCAACTCTTCAGTGGGTGGTAGATGTTTTAGGGTTGTGGCTCCTGAACTGTGGAAGTCCCTCACTCAGAATATTCACAAAGCTTCTTCTCCTGCTTCTTTTAAAACGCAATTAAAGCCATCTTTTCTCTCAATGCTTCTCGATTCTGCTCTACTATATCTTCCTTGCCACTGCATTCTGTGTTGATCTGTTTAAAGTCTGTTAGACAGTATTTATAAAATGACATTGAGATTGAAAATACTTTATAAGTGCACTACTAGACATTTAGCCACTATTAGTGTTACTAGTAATTCACGTAACTGTGTTATATATCTATAGCGGTAACACCTCCTATTGATTTTTTTATGCAGTTTTAAAGAAAGAATTCTTGGACTTATATATTTTTTATATTGTTCTTGTCTTTGTGTATCCGTGTAGTTGTAATGTTGACAATACCCTGATACTAATATGAAGATTATATGAAGATTATTTCTTTTCATCATTTTAAATCTAAATGTTGAGGGACATCTCCATCACGAGACCTGCTGTCATTAACTGTAGGAGGAAAAAAAACATACCGTTGAGGGTGAGATGTTCTGGTCTCATTCTTCTCCTCTATTTCCATTACAGTGTGGTCTCGCACAGAAACTGACCGACTACCAGGCCTGTGAACTCGACCTCTCCACTGATATCAAGCTGAAGTTCAACTACACCAAAGTAGAAACCAAGGGCTTGGTAGACAACGTGCAGGTAAGGAAGCTGAAGGATAATTATCCTGGTGCATTAACAAACACCTAAAGAGAGATATATATATATATATATATTTATTTATTTTTCCCTATATACGTATATGTTTTTATATACACTATTTGAATAGTGTATGTTTTTTTATATGGTACTGTTATATTGCAGTTTTTATTCTATAGGTTATGTTCCTATTGGTTATTGTCCTGTGGGAGTAATAAAGTGTTTTTTTTTTTATCAATCTGGTGATAAAAATATGCTTTTTTTGGCAGATGAACTCCAAGATCTGTGTCCTGTCACCTCCCACCTGTCCTACAAACCCGAACCTCTCTCTGTGGAACAAGGTTCAGGTCCTGCTGGACACGTGGTATCAGGACGTGGCCGAGATCTCGAACGCCCTTCAGAGTGTGTGCCCCGACATCACCGAAATCTCCCTGCAGCTTTAATTATAATCAGTGCCAGAAGCTCATTTACTCATTCCAATAATCGCAGTATTTGCTATTTATTCTGAATCGGTCTCTGTGTTGGTACTTGTATTGTTTCAAACCATGTTCAGCAACATGTTTTTTTAATTAATGTTTAGTTTTGTAAAATGGCACACCTAAGACTTTTATATTGAGAGAATGTATGAATTTATTTATTGCAACAATAGTGCTGACAGTTCAAACTGGGTGAGGGGTCATGAAGACTGATGTTAAAATAAAGAGTTTTAGATGAACTGTAATGAGTTTATTTCCATTCCATGAAGCTCCCTCCCCCCATTTATTCTTCACCAATGAAACAGCAATTAAGTGACAATAAGAGTAAAATACATTAATAACAAAATACTACAAAAGTCACTTCCTTCATTTTCAAAAATCAATAAAAGAAAATGCGAAAAGAATATGAACATTATGCGTTTTTTTCTTTGTAACTTGCCTATTTTTAATTGCCTTGCCTATTTTTGCACACTGGATTGAAAAGAAAAACATCTGGAATGAAGAGGAGTAGAATAGCTGCAAAAGCTACATCCTACCTTCTCTCTCTCTCTCTCTGGCTTAACTTTCCCTTTCCACAAATCCCACTAGAGTGTAAATAAGAGGGGAAAATGACTACAGGAAATTTGGAGAACTAACTGGAGGCACCACCGGAGATCTAGAAGCAGACGAGAAAAACATGAACAATATCATTAACAGTAACTTGATGCAATATTAATAAAGATACTGACTGTTGTGCAAGTTGAAGACAGTTAACAGTTTTATCTTCGTAAGTAATAAAAATGAAAAAACGATCAAAAGAAATGCACGGCGGTGCTTCTAGCTGCTGGCTGAGTGGCTCTCAAGCAGCAACATGCCTGGCCAGTCTGGGCTTGACCTCCCAAAAACAGCTTCTCTTCCAGCCTGAGAAAGGCAGGCGAAGACGACGGAACAACAAAGAATTTGCCGTCATGCGTTAGGTAACATCCTGATGCCTCTGACACATCATTGCTTTTTGGGAAACTCAGCCTTGACCTTTAGAGAGCTGCAGGATTTATCATCACCTGCAGACATGAACAATCCATTAGACCAGTGTGGGCCGAACTAATAATGCAGGAAGTGTTTACGTTTAGGACACATATCTAAAGTTTAGGTCATGTATGTAAAGTGTAGGACATATATGATACAGGGTAGCAAAGTTAAAGTTCAGGTCACAGATCTTAAGGTCGTGTATCTGAAGACTGGGTCACGTATTTCAAGTTAGTGTATCAAAATTTTAGGTCACGCATCTAAATTTTACGTCGCATACATGAAGTTTTGGGTACGTGTACAAGGTTTAGATCGCATATCTAAAGTTCAGGTCACACATCTAGAGTTTTGGTCACTTTTCAAAAGATTTGGTTTAATTACCTGAAGATTTGGTCACATTTTTAACGTTCAGGTCACGTTTCTAAAGATTAGGTCACGTATGTAAAGTCTGTCCATTATTTTCGTAAAAATAAGGTCACATTTCTATATTTTACGTAGTGTATCTAAAGTTCAGGTCACATAGATTAGGTGATGTATCTATTTTTTAGGTAGTGTATCTGAAGCTCAGGTCGTGTTTCTAATGATTGGGTGACGTTTCGGTCACGTATTTATATTTGTGTCACATTATATCCAGTGGGACAGTGACCAGCAGAATTGAGAACTAAGAAAGCCTGTGTTCTTTGTCCAAAACCGCATAAAGGCATGAGTAATTACACAAACGAAAGTTTGTTAGAAGAGCATGCAGACAAAACGTAGTTGAAGTCTGTAGTGTGAACTGAATTGAACGGAACTGATTCAAAACTCCAAATAATAAAACACCTAAAAAACAAAACTGCAATTAAAAAATGCTAACTATGGCAACAATGAAATGATACAGCTTCAGCAAGACACTCATGATCTCTATTCTAATACTCGAGCCTCTGTTGATCCTGGGGGTGCGATGGGTCGTGTATTCTTTGCCGAATGTTATAAGCAATTAAAAACAAGTTTAACTATTACAAACAACTCTAAAACAAAAAAATAATAATAAGACATTACCGATTTAATGTTTACTGTCAAATCGTCTGTTCCATATTGCCTTCGAGTGTTGCATTGGGTTCTTACTGTGGCGGATATCCTCGCCTTTTTACTGTAAATAATAATAATGCACATTTAAACAGAACATGCCTGACCTCAGCAACAGTCCAAAGGACTCTGACGGCTCTAAAAAAAGAAAACGGAACCGAAGATGAAGATCAAATGCAAAAGAAAACATGAAACCTGACCGTTCCCTTCACTCTCTACCTCTGATTGTCCAGGATCATTTCTTCCCTTCCTCTCTCCCTTTTTCGCTTTTATACTCCTTTTGTGAACTTTTTGCATTTTTTGTAACCTAATTGCTCTTTCCCTCTGCGTTTCAACAGCAACTCCACTCACAATTATATTATCCTCTCTCTCTTTCTCGCTCCTGCTTTTACTCTCTCTAATTTTCTCTCTACTCCCAGAAGATATTGGTGATGTCTGAGTCCAGACTGTAGATCCAGGCTAACAGGGGAGCGGAGATCAGCACAAACGGCCAGGACACCCCCCTCAGAGCCCGACGCATTTTCCAGAGCAGAACTGCGAATGCGCCGCTCTCGCCGTGGTGATGGTGCAGCCTCGCTTCCTCCTCCTCCTGCTCCAGGTCGCTGCCGGGCTCGATGTAGTTCCTCGCTAAGAACTTCAACGCTTCGTCCATCAGGATGACGGGCAGGGACATCTTCAGAACGGTCACCCACTGCGGCCAGGACAACGGGCGGATCTGGAAAATCACCTGCAAAGAATCCGAATCAGAAAACGTTACTGATCCCGGAGGAAACTGCTTATAGTTCACTGGAACGCTCCTGGTTTGGCAAGCATGGCCTGAAACAGTCTTTCAGAACCAGAGTGGAAACTTCGGTACAGTTTGCCCAACGGTAGAAGAGAGAAGACTCCTAACATACTTCACTTCAAACTTTAACCCTCAGAACTCAGAGTGTATCAGTAAACCCAGATTTCAGTAAATATAAACAGTGTAAAACAGTCTAGAACCGGGGTTTATGTTCAGAACTCAGTGTATCAGTAAATATAAACGGTTTATATTTTATGTTAATTTGTGTGAAACCCCAGTAGTGTTTTTTTATTATTATTACATGTTTTTAAATTACAGTAACTTCGGGGACACGGGAACACCAAACAAAGCTCAGCATGACGTCTGACACCTCAAGATGGTAAACTTACATGAAACTAAATGAGAAGCGGCATGAAGGCTACAACGTGCGCCAAGAAACCAAGCACCAGTTCATTCGAGGTTACGAGTTCCATTGTCCATTTGTTTCTTTGCTGCACTTTGGCTCTGTTGTGCTCTGTGTGTCAGCAGGGACTTGCCTTGCTGTATTCACTGATCACTCTGTTCTCGAACCTGTTTGAGGTTTCTTGAAGTTTGGCATAAAAAGCGACTACAAGTCTATTGTCCCTCATCAAGCAGTTCAACACAGCTTGCACTTTTATTGACTGGCAAAATAATCACCATGACTGAAGTGCATTCCGGTAAAATTATTTGCATAATCTCACATCTTGAAACTTTGCTATCCTCAGTTTTTTGGGTCCAGTAATATTCAGCACATCCTTAATTTCTAATGGGCTTATCGTAAACCATTTAATTCTTAATTAGTGTTATGGGTTAGATCAAAATTGGACTGATACAGATAGATACTTATCGATACTCATATTCCATCCCACTCTCCATAATCTGGTGCAGAAAATAAAGACGTCACATGAAAATCTGAAGTTTAGCAGTGATTTTATTGAGGCGTTTTGGAGAAATAAGGATCTAAACTGTGTCCTGAGTTTCTGTTGCTATTATGAGGGAGGAACATCGCTACAAATGTTCTGAACAACTAATGTGTTGAAGTGCAATTTAAAAACATGTAATAATAATAATAATAATAATAATAATAATAATAATAATAAACAGTAACTGGGGTTTAAAAAACAGCGTCACATGCAAACAAACAAAAAAAAATTTCTTTTCATTTAGGTTTTTACAAACAAACAGAAAAAAACAGAACAAAGAACCCAGAGAACTTTCAGGATAGTCTGCGCCCACAAGTGGGAGGGGAAAACCCACAGAGGAAGGGGGTCCGGAGAGCTGCCGAGTGGCAGGGCACCGAGAGAAAGAGCAGGAAACGGCGAGAGTATAGGAGAACCAACACCGGTTCTAGACTGTTTTACATGGTTATATTTACTAAAATCAGAGTTTACTGATAAATGTACAGCATTTAGCAGACGCTTTTATCCAAAGCGACTTCCAATGCCTACCTACAGGGAGCAGTCTCCCTGGAGCAACTTGGGGTTAAGGGTCAGGAACCCAGTGGTGGTGCTGAAGGTAGGATGCGAACCCATGACCGCTTGGTCCAGAGGCAAGTATCCTACCCTCTAGGCCACACCCACCCTTAGAGTGTACTGATACACTTTGAGTTCTGTGTTAATTACTGGTTTCGGGAGTTTGGAGACATAAACTGCATTCAAACATTACTGAAGCAGTACATTAAAAGAATAGCCCTGTTAAATAAGCCCATAAGACTCACTACAACAAAACATACCCACAAAACCCCAATGAATTTTAGCTCAAAAGGTGTTTCTGTTCTCTTTGGCTTGAGTGCCCACAAAACCGCAAGGTATTTTAGCTCAAGAGTGTCTTTTCTAATTTGCACAAGTTCCTAACCTGAAGACCCGCCCCCTCCCCCCCACCCACATGACTACACTCCACAAAACACTGGAAGCAGAGATTTATTAAGCAACTCCTGGGTCAATAATTCTTCCTGCTGTACTTTTTGCCTGAAGCTGAAAGCATGAGGAAGTTTTTTTTTTTTTTTTTACCGCAGGCAGTTTCATTTCATCTCATCTCCTGTTTTATAATTCGCCTCGTCATCAAATGTTAAAGCAGTCATAGGGTAGAAAATCCAAACAATGCTTCGATTACACAAGCGCCTGCACAGACATATGTCACGGCAATCACACGATGACATCACCCACAGTCAGATAAATGAGACATTTCTTTCAAGCACAAAACAGTGTGAGAAATGAGGACATCACCTGGATTTCCTCGCAGGGCACTCGTGGCATTATGTAGTGAATGACTACAACCAGACTCATTTTCCTGCAGTGGATTTACGGGAGCTCTTTACACAAACTGCACCGATTACAGGAACAACCCTTAACCCTTTCTTACCCAGCATCTCACCTGGGCTGCATTCAGAAACACTGCTGGAGCATTAAAACCTGTCCCCAGAGCAGCTGTGTGTCCACTTTAGATAAAACAGTTGGTAGAACTAGATTTGCCTTTCCAAAGACAATAATTGGCATTGCAGTTATGATAAGTGTGCCTGATACATGTTTCTGTGGTTTTTTGTTCGTTTGATGAATGTGAAATATGTGTTTGTGTAGTGCGCGTGTGTGCATGTTTATAAAAAGCCTAAATTTTGTCCCTCAGCCAGACTCGAAACCACAAACTCCACTGCGATAATATTACCACCGAGGCTCTCTCTCCCTCCCCCTCTCTTCTACAACAATAATTATAATAATAATAATAATAATAATAATAATAACAATAAAAAAAGATTAAGCTGAAGAAGAACAGTGTAACTAGTGAATTTTGTGTGCTCTTGTTATCAAAACAAAAGAAGCTCTATGTTGCATTTTTTGTGGGATGTACGATTGTACGGTAAAAATACATTTTGTAACCCTCTGGAGGATATGCAAATATACTAAGATGTTAAATTTCAAGAAGTATGCAATATGCATGACTGCAATAAATGCCATTTTTCAGAGCCAATGTTTTCTTTGTCCACAAGAGGGCGCTCAGTGTAACTATGAAGCAAACACCTCTTCTTCCAACTTAAACAGCTTAGACTTTTATTATGTAATTTAAGAAGGCAAGTACAGTAACCCCCCACTTATACGCGGATCAGCAGTCGCGATTTCAGTCTCACATGGATTTTTTCAGAGAACAATAATTTTTTGCGGAACCCCATGCACAGAAAAGGCAGAGATCCCAGAATTTTTTATGCTTTTGTGATGTCAGGGCCTCGTCCGGCACGCCCTCTCCTACTCTCGTGGACGAGGGGGAACGGCAGGACTGGCTCCCATAAGCCTTTGCAGCATGGGCGTGGCCAGTTAGCCCAGTTATATGTGATTTGTGAGTGTTAGAGGGGGGGCAGATCTTTGTCAAGTAGATTTAGTGAACTACTGTGTGTTTATGTGTGTAATTTGTCTCTCCAGTCACCCTCTTCCAGAGTGTTAGCTGCTGGAGTGATGAGAGCTCCAGGTTTGCGTTGAGAGCAGTATTGGTGCATACCAGCTGGGGGCGCAGTATTCTCTGTGTTGCAATTTTGCATTTTCTCTCTCATGCTCGCCATAGTATTTACCATCTAGCACTGCTGGAGTTCACAGTACAGATGTGAGTTTATCTTTACTTTTCCTTCAAGGCTAATGACTTGAGTTTTGGGAGCATGTTTGGTGGCATATTTAGGGTTTACACTAAGAAAATAGGCATTGTTAAGCATTTTTCTCCACATGGGTGCTTTTGAAATGTGACCCCCGAGGAAAGCTGGGGGTTACTGTATTCTCATTCAATGAAACAGTGAATAAATAATAGTAATCACTGTTAGCTGTTTATGGTCAAAACCAGCAGGACACGGTCATGTAATGGGATACAGAAAGTGAGGGGGGGGGCTGTAACACCCCCAAATTTCATCAAGAAAGACCTTTGAAAACATCTGAGTATAGTAAACACCTGTGCATGTTTATTTAAGGCCTGTGATATCAAGTAACCAGGACAATATTACTGATAAATATCTATGGTTTTAATTCTTGAAATTGTACACCTACGAAACATTAAGTGTACCTACAAGTTTTTTTCCTCAGAATGAAAAACATACTTACAGGCAGAGGGTCGACGTACAGGATGAGAAAATGCAGAGCCATGGAGAGACAGATAGCTCCAACCAACCAGGGATTGGACCAGGGAGGCATCTTCAGCAGAGACTGGTTCTCAGAGAGGCTAACACAATACAATACATAACCGCTTAGAAAACGTAACATTATTGAGAAATAACCTTTCTTGCAGAGCCTTACAAATTTTATAAGATAAATACAAGAACTTCTGGATATTTCTGGATAACTTGAAGCATATTAATTTGGGTTTATATGATTTTTAAAGTAATTTATTTACTTTGTAGCAATTTGAGATTATTATAACTATTAAGAAGCCCAGTGGGACCACAAATCAGTTTCTATCTTTTATGTAAAGTTATTTTTTCTCGTTTCCTTTTGATGTGCTCTCTGTCACTGTTAAAATAAACCTACCATTAAAATGATTCTGTTCTGAGACTTTTCATTTCTTTGTCATTGGACAAACTTACAAAATCCACGAGGGGTCAAATAATTATTTCCTCCACTGTATATATGTATATATTTTACAATACAGGTGTTTATATTGTTTATTTCCAGATTGTATAATGAACATTTTATACTACCAAACATTTTATTCTATTCTATTATCTTACTTTTTGCTTCTCTTGAGTTTGTATACGTATATAAGATTAACCTTTAGTCCCAAAAATGGGAAATTCGCTGTGTCACAGCAGAAAGTGGACAGAAGAGTCATACGCTTGTCCTAACCTGCAATTTATTTATTTATTTATTTTTTTATTGGTTTTTTTTTATATGCAGTATGTAAGCCGACAGCACAACCTGCTGCAAAAATGCTGCATTGACATTCAAAAGACTAAAAGTCAAATTTCCGTTTTGGCCCTTACCTGTTGAGGGCATTGCACATCTCTATGGTGACCAGCACTGACAAGGCCATCGTCATGGGATAGGGAGACTCAAAAACAGAACACTGGACTCCCGCAAAGTCCGCATGTCCCTCACTGCACTGCAGATAATGAGACTGAGAGAGAGAGAGAGAGAAAGAAATTTTTTTTAAAAATGCTTAGACAAATCCCAATATAATGAACTGTGTGATGCAATGCAGAGTAAAATAGGAAAAATGCTTCATTATTAAACACAAAAATACACCAAATAGGAAATAAACTCTCATTTATTTATTTATTTCATTATAAATTGATACTAAGTGAAGTGTTCTTCTCACCAGTTGATAGAAAGACAGCTTAGGTCCATCATGTGCCGCCATGAACCACCAGGCAGCAGCACCTACTGTGGCCACGCCCACATAACCTACAAGATCACAGATAAAAATGAGTTTTGAGTTTTTTTCCTCTGAAAGTACATGTTTGCAGCACTGTAATAATTTTATTGAGCAATAAATATTAGATTTGTCTTTAAACGTAACTAGAGTGTTTTGCAGCAGCAAAACGAAGAAACCAAGACTGAAAGGATGGACTTTAAACTCCTTCGAACAAAAATAAAATAAGCAGTTAGCATTAAAAGCTAATGTAAGGGATGACTTATTGAAATAATTACTGATGAAAGACAGACGGTTATCTTTATTGTTTCATTACTCGACAAATAAGAAATAACTCCTCTCACAAGAAAGAAAGACAGAATAAATAAAAAGTTTTGCACCTACAAAAGAAATAAAGAAATAAAATGCACGAACATTTAAAATAAAGGTATACATTTTCGGTGAGTTGGAGTAGAAGTCAATAAGTCCAGAACTTTATTAATTACTGAAACGGTCGTTAGTCTCAGCCCTAGCTGTGTGACCGGAGGACAGGTTCACATGTGCAGAGTCCACTCACAGCCGATGATGAGGTATCTGCAGAAGAGCCAGCCGGAGATGAGGGGTTCTTTGGGGGAGCGCGGGGGGCGGGACATGATGTCCAGGTCTGGGGGGTTGAATCCCAGGGCGGTGGCCGGGAAGCCGTCCGTCACCAAATTGACCCAGAGCAGCTGGACGGGGATCAGAGCCTCGGGCATGCCCAGAGCAGCCGTCAGGAAGATGCTGAGAGAAATCACAGAGAAAACGGTTTATTCTGTACAACACGTCTCACCCTCTCTTATTTCAGCAGACACATATTCTAACACATCACTCAGAAATCAGGGTCATGCTGCAGTTACGAAAAGTAAATTGTATACGGTTAACTTGACATTCATTAAAACACACCCACACACACCAGAAGTTTGGGCTCACCTAGTTTTCTTAAAAAAAAAAAAAAACTTTCCAAAGAACTTTTGGGATCATTTTCTTGTTGAAAAATGATATGTTGTCCAATAAAACATAAACCATAACTGTGTGATGCTGAAGAATTGACTATATATATAATATATATAGCTTATATTAATGTTGATGTTGCTCTTAAATGCTAACTGTTCAATCATGAACTCTGTTTTTTTCCCTCATTCCCTCAGTCAGAACTCACCACACCACCTCTCCGATGTTGGAGGAGATGAGGTAGCGGATGAACTGCTTCATGTTGTTGTAGATGGCTCTGCCCTCCTCCACTGCAGCCACTATGGTGGAGAAGTTGTCGTCTGCGAGGATCATTTCTGAGGCTGATTTAGCCACTGCTGTCCCCGAGCCCATAGCTATCCCGATCTCAGCCTTCTTCAGAGCCGGTGCGTCGTTCACCCCATCACCTGTCTGAGGGGGAAACAAAAGAGGAGACAAGTGTGAAAAGTGGTTACATCCTTCTTTACTGTAATACAGTTCAATTATATATTGCTGTATTACATTTAACCCCTCAGTCTTTCATATTTTGCTCCCAGAGGTGCAGACTTTCTTGTATTTTTTGAGGAACAGTTCTCCAGGCTTCCTGGAGGACTTTCAGAGTCTCTAATTTTAGCCCAGTCCCTGAACCTCTTAGGCCATGGTTGCTGAGTGAACAAGTACAACAACTATAAATGAATATATGTTTAAAAAAAAAAAAGGGGAAAAAAAGGGCAGGATTATGCTCAGGAGAAGAATCTAGGAAAAGCTGGACGAGTTGAAATAAACTGCTGGCAGGAATGGAACAGAAAAATCAGGGCTGCAAGAATTATTGCAGCCAGACTGATGAGTGGCAGGTGGGACCACAGTTACATCTAAACCACACACTCACCATGGCTGTGATGTCACAGAGGCTCTGGAGGTACTCCACTATCCGGCTCTTGTGTGTGGGCTCCACGCGGGCAAAGCAGCGTGCAGTTCGGCAGGCCTGCCGCTGCAGGTGGGGGGGCAGCTCATCGAACTCACGCCCCGTCAACCCACCCCCAAACACCGAGCCCTCCGCCTCCTCCTCCTCCTGCTCAGTGATGATCCCGACACGCCGGCAGATCGACAGCGCCGTGCCCTTATTGTCACCTGAACAGACAAAATCAGAATCAGGATCAATTTGAAGGCTTAAAATGAAATACACTAAGCTCGAAACACAAAAAACAGGGTCTAAATATTATAGGTATATAACAGTTGGGTGAATTACTAGTAACATAAATTATGGTGAGGCGTTTGATATTCCACGTTTTGCATTTTTTTTTTTTTGAGCACCAAAGTGATACTATTAGGTGTGCACCGATCTGATACTATTAGGTGTGCACCGATCTGATACTATTAGGTGTGCACCGATCTGATACTATTAGGGGTGCACCGATCTGATACTATTAGGCGTGCACCGATCTGATACTATTAGGCGTGCACCGATCTGATACTATTAGGCGTGCACCGATCTGATACTCTTAGGCGTGCACCGATCTGATACTCTTAGGCGTGCACCGATCTGATACTCTTAGGCGTGCACCGATCTGATACTATTAGGGGTAGTATATATTTTTTTTCTTTTTACGTTCTGCATTTGACAGACTTTGCATTATAGTTGTTCACTCAACAACTTCCTGCGGTTTATGAAAGAAACGGATAAGAGGTAAAAAAAACCAAACAAAACAAAACTGGGGTGTAAAAACTTTTGACCACTAGTGTCTCATATCTGGTGGCCTAGTGTTTAGTGAGTTGCCCTTGTGATCAGGTCATGGGTTCAAATTCCAGGAATGCTGGTAGCAACACTGTTCCCACACACTGCTCCCACACACACACGCTGTTCCCACACACACACAAACACACCCTGTTCCCACACACACTGTTCTCACTCTGGCTGTGCGGCTGTGAGTTGTGTAGCTGTGGGCTGTGTGCTGTGCGGCGGCGTGTTGTACGGCTGTGGGTTGTGCAGCTGTGGGCTGTGTGTTGTGCGGCAGTTTCGTCCAGCTGTTTGTGTCGGTGTGTTGTGCGGCTGTGTGTGTCGGTGTGTTGTGCGGCTGTGTGTGGTGCAGCTCTGTGTGTCGGTGTTGTGGGGCTGTGTGTTGTGCGGCTGTGTGTGTCGGTGTGTTGTGCGGCTGTGTGTGGTGCAGCTCTGTGTGTCGGTGTTGTGGGGCTGTGTGTTGTGCGGCTGTGTGTGTCGGTGTGTTGTGCGGCTGTGTGTGGTGCAGCTCTGTGTGTCGGTGTTGTAGGGCTGTGTGTTGTGCGGCTGTATGGCTTTGTGTTGTGAGGCTGTGTGCCACATCTGTGCACTGGCGAGATTTTTCTGTCTGGGGTTTACAAAGATACACACAAGAACAGGGTGCTGAACACGCATGAGTGAGTAAGCTGTTGAGTGAATTGTGTGTGTTAAACCCACCTGTAATCATGATGACCCGTATACCAGCCTGCCTGCACATACGCACTGCGTTCAGCACTTCCTTCCTGGGAGGGTCCAGCATCCCCACACAGCCCACAAACGTCAGGTCCGACTGCAGACAGAGAGTACCACCGTCTCATTGTCCAGTTGTACATTTTGGGCTTTTTATGGCAGAATCACTTTTACATAATTGTTAGAGGGTCCAAATTCTCACTCTCGAGATCAGGTTTGTTGATTGAACAACTATAAATGAAAATGTGCGAAATAAAGCCAGTTTCCTGTAACAGTGTAGAGAATCTGTGCAGGTCTGACTCCTATTAACTGGTTAAACTGTTGGTGATTCAGAGTCAAATTCTAGACTGTCCTTTAACTTTAAATGCACTCGTTACTGTTTCAGCACTTAATAGCTCCCTAAATATCTAACACATGTCTGGAGATTCACATTATCATTATATTAGGGGGCTTTTGTAGGTCAGTAGTGATGAATTAAAAAAATGACATTATCTGACTTATAAAGACTCAAATGGGGAAAATACTGTAAATATATTTGTTAGAATAAAGAATATTGGGTGTATTTGTAGTAAATATAAAGTGAGTCACATGCACATGTAGAAATATATTCGTTTCTATATTCGTTTCCAAGTACGTCTAAACATTAATATTGGAAAAACTAATATTTCCTCACAGCGGCCGTGTTACTCACCTCATACTCCGTAAAGGTGGACGAGTTCTCCAGGTTTAGTGTTCGGGGGTCCGGAGGGGAGTCTCTGGTTGCCATGGCGAGGCAGCGGAGGGTGTCCCGACCCGAACCCCACTCTCGCACCGTACCCAACAGTTGCTCTCTAAGGTCAGAGGTCAAGGATACCCGGGCACCCCCGCCCACCCGTATCCAACGGCAACGCTCCAGCACACTCTCTGGTGCCCCCTGTAGGACAAAACAAGAAGAGACGGGACAGAGGAGGTTTAGAGTTGAGCAGGAGAGACAAATCCGTACTTTAAAAGTACACAAAGATTAAAAATTGTTGGGCTTTTGAGAACATGGTTATTTTCTGCCATCATTTTGGCCAAGTTGCTTCAGGCTAAATGAGCTTGAACACTTTCTTGGTGATCAGTAGTCCGTGATTACTTTAGTATAACTTTATCTGACGACACTCTATATATTTTTTTTTACCTGGAACAATATGTACTGCAAAAGTCTTATTTATAATATGTTTCATCATACTACATTCAGTCCTACATTTGTAAATCCATAGTGCTATCTGAATGTCTAACAGCACTGATTTTGCACATTTTATATGTGTGTGCATTTGGATATTCTATGGTGTGTGTGATCTAATTACACAGATCAACAGGTCAGAAT
>JBBIGB010000149.1:1630463-1643096 GCA_037577075.1 Alestopetersius hilgendorfi | reverse complement strand
TCCCAGGTGGTTGTTATGGTTAGCTCTTTGTTATAGTATCCCAGGTGCTTGTTATGGTTAGCTCTTTGTTATGGTATCCCAGGTGCTTGTTATGGTTAGCTCTTTGTTATGGTATCCCAGGTGCTTGTTATGGTTAGCTCTTTGTTATGCTATCCCAGGTGCTTGTTATGGTTAGCTCTTTGTTATGGTATCCCAGGTGCTTGTTATGGTTAGCTCTTTGTCATGCTATCCCAGGTGCTTGTTATGGTTAGCTCTTTGTTATGGTGTCCCAGGTGATTGTTAAGGTTAGCTCTTTGTTATGGTGTCCCAGGTGATTGTTAAGGTTAGCTCTTTGTTATGGTGTCCCAGGTGGTTGTTATGGTTAGCACTTTGTTATGATGTCCTAGGAGGTTGTTATGGTTAGCTCTTTGTTATGGTGTCCTAGGTGGTTGTTAAGGTTAGCTCTTTGTTATGTCCAATGTGACACCAGTTGTGGTATTTCTGTTTGGCTGTTGGAGAAATGAAGACAGCAGTCTGGCGTGAGTTCAGAAACCCTTTGAGTATCACGTTTTTATTTAAATGACTGAATTCTTGTGGAGCATTAACATGTTGAAAATTAAAATGTAATGGGTCCAACCTTTTTCAAATGACTTTACAATTGCACTTAAAGGCCTGGATACTTCACACTGGGTTGTGTTCTAAGTCTTATTAATGCTTCGTTGTGGAAAGGGACATGGTGGGGGAAATCTTATGTACTTTTTTCTGCAGGTGATAAAGGAGTGTGAACAGTCCTTCGCCTGCAGACTCTGCTATTAAAGCCAATAATCAGATTAAAATTTAGCTTCGGAAGTTATTGCCTTTACATTGCATCACTCGCTTCGCATCGAACAAACTGCGACTGCACTCAGCAACAGCTCGGTTCGATGCGTCCACCTCGCGTATCCAGGCTCTTAACTGCACTCCAGATATTTCGTCTTCTAAAACCAAAATAAAAATCCCCCAAAAAACCTGTCAATGACGGCAGAAGCGCTTTCTAAGTCATTTCACGAAAGAGACTGTGAGACATCAACAGTTAATCACACCAGCTTCTAGCTCTGCTGCATTTTCAGTAGAAAAACAAACGAAACAAAACAAAAATTTCACAAAAAATCTGTTCTGTAGCATAAAAGAAACAAATGCATGAACAACTCGAACAGCACACATTTTCACATCCTCGACTTCTTTAAACTTCGACAATCGCGCGACAGGCCAACCAGCATGAGATACAGAGTTACGACGGAGGAGAGCGGGATGGAAGTTGCAGAAAAAGAACAAAACCAGACACATTGCTTATATAAAAAATGACCCCGTGACACAAAATGTCCCTTTTTTTAAAAATCGAATAGAAGCTAATACAGTAAATAATTCATCAAAACAGTGTGTTATCGAACACAAAAGCACCTGCGTTCTCTAAAGGACAGATGTTTAAATGTTTACTGACATCTGGACTGCTCTCAGACGGGCAGTTTACAGCGAATTCATGCAAACAGTGGAAAAGCAAAACCCTCTCTACCTCTCTGCTGCTGAGACACGACCACGCGGCCTTGAACTCTCAAAAACAGAGCCTAAAAAACCTGTTTCATGCAAAAGTCTGGACCTCTTTGGCCAAATTATGTTTCGTTGTAGAAACATCACCCTCAGCTGGGCTTCACACCCGGGTCCATTAAAGAACCTCCGCTGATCTGTAGTCCGTGCCTTAAAACTCCAGGACCAATTTTTTTGTGTCTACTTTATATTTTAATGCACACCTTGCTTATTTGCTAAATTTAGAACTTATTAGAAGAACGTTACAAACAATATGTGGCCTGTTCAAATGACATTATGCTATTTTTTTATTCAACAAATCAATTTTGTTCCAAATGCTGGTATTACTCCTAACAGTTAACTTGTATAAATGGTGTTGTGCACTAAAGTATTCCACCTGTATTGTCTGAACAAAACGTTATTTTATTTATTTCTTTATCATTATGTAAAAAAAAAAGCTGGATGTTAAGTTTTCGTTATTTGTGGGCCGACAGCAGTATTTGTCCCCTGTAGAGGGCGCCCTAACTTACAGTCAACAAAACATTCGACCGGAGGCCCAGACTTTTGCATGACATTTTTCTTCACCCTCACATGTCACGTTTACGAAAATGTGTCTTTTATGGCATCGTAGACCCCCTTTGGCCTCTTTGTGTCTGGTCGTGTTTATCTGTTATGGCCTGAACTGTTGTTAAAGCTAATACACTAATAGTTTACCCTCCGTTTATATCTGAGGGTTGTGGGGTCGCCGTGGTTGATCCAGGTTATCACACAGAGGTGGGCGGTTTGGATCACACTCCTCAAAACAAAGGTACCAAAAAGCCGATGGAGGCTGCAGAACCAGGACGAAGTGTTCCGTTAACGGGTTCAAATTGATGGACTGAACCTGACATTAACAGTAGATTTATATGCAGTTCTTACAACTAACAGCAGGTGGCGCTGACGAAGCCAAAAAGAGACACTAAAGAAAGGAGGGCTGTTATATTCAATCAGTCCGAAGGTTTTTTTTTTGTTATATAATGTAAAATACAGAACTTATAATGTAAAATACTGCATTTGTATTACATAAATATAAATGCATATCCTAATCTTCTACTTAGACGTAGAAAAAATCTGCTTCCTCATTGAATTTTCTTGATATTTTTCCTAATTTCTTGATATTTCTTCTGCAAGTGGTGATGCGATAGCTAGCGATCATTAGAATTTGGAAAAATATACAAAAATACAACCAATGTGGAGCATCCGCGCTGCTTTAGGATGCTTCGTCGTGTCTGCTGTGCTCAGCATGTGCTTTATTTAGGTTCATTTTTTATAGAAGAAAAGTCCCACACAGAGTGAAGTAAATCTCTGTAATTATGAAATAGCTGACCTAAAATGAATATTTGTTTTATATTTTTAGCAATAGTTTATTTTTTATTTTATCCTGACGTGTTGTACAGCTTTTAAGCGATTGTTTTGCTGCTTGTACTGATCCTATCTCACCTCATCTTTTAGGTTCTGCAGGGGCTCTCGAGGCAGCCCACAGTTTTGGGCAGCTTTGTTTAGAGGAGTGTGTCGGGGGGGCAGGGAGAGGTGACCACACACCATGCTTGACCCAACGCAAGCGGCAACAACAGCTACGACACACTGCACACAAAATAAAAACTCCACTAGATCCAAAACCCAACAGCACACCTTTGAACCCCCGTCCTCTTTCACATACGGATACAAAAATAGGCTCCATCATCATACAGTCTGGCGCTTGAGTAACAAAACAAAAAATAACAAACAAAAATTGTTGAACTGAACAGTTTTTGTATGTTCTCAAATCTTAAAAGGCCTGTACAAAAATAAAAGTCTGTGGCGGTCCGTCCAGGCATACGACCCAACAAACACGTGCAAATGTTTCGTCGTTTTAGTGATAATGCTCAAATGGGTTGCCAGTTATTTCAAAAATTAAATAAATTAGCTCCAAACACCCTTTGCCAGATCTCTTCAAAGTTAGAATGTACAACCAATTATTGAAAAATAAAAATTCTTGCAACAAAAGTTCTGCCAAATGAGAGTTTTTGCAGGTTTATCACAGAAACGTGCGCTGCTGCGCTGAACGACCCCTTCGCTGCCGATGATCGTTCATTGTTTTCCATGCAGATGTGTTGTATTACACCTGCAGTTGGAACTAGAAGGGAAGGCGTTTTCCCTCGCTGGGTTGGATTAGAGCTCAACAAAACTACGACTCCACTGAAGCTACGTGACGGCGGGACAAAATCACGTCCTCGCTTTACTTTGCTGTGTTCCTAACTAACGCCTAAAGCCCATGTTGAACCAGAGAGCCTTCACCTCAAATGTAATATTGATTACAGTGAACAAGCAGAAACCAACCAACAGTCATGGCTGAAAAAAAACAAAGAAAGAAAACAGTGCAAAACTGTACCAAAAAAACCCAAAGATGTTTCAAAGCGGAGGTTAATGAGACAGTACAGCTGATTTTATTTCCATTAGCATTACCATAAATTCTGATAAGATCAAATATTAAAATTCATGAAGTGTAAACAGTAATGCATGACAAGACAAAAAAAAAAGTCAATATTTTTAAGGTTTTATTTTTTATGTATAAACATTGTACATAAATTACTTTCTCTGAGACTAATATTGATGTACGGATAAGTGTGATTTTTTTTTCTTTTTAGTTTTAAAAAAAAAATTTCCGTAAAGATACTCACATCTCTCATCAAAAGACTGGTCAGATATGATATATAGGTTTAGTTTTTGTCTGTTTTGCTCTCTACTCTACGTCCGCCGCCGCTTGAGCTGGTTCCGCAATGACACTGAACACTCAGACTTGACTTGGATATTTGAATCGTAACTGTTCCTTTAAGAAAGCGAAGCAGGAAAAGGGGCGTGGTCAGTTCACTCACGGCTGTACATCTCTGTCCCAGAACAGTCCACAAAAACGGTTTACTGGTAGCACGAAGAGCTTTTCGGCGTTAGTGAAGCTCAGCCCATGGCCAGCGACGACCCGGAGGCTCCGTACGGTAGTCCCACCCGAGTGCAGTGGTTTTTGCGCATGTAAACACATTTTTTCTTCCTTTTTTTTCCTATTTTTTCCTTTTTAAAATCCATTAAGTATATCACCTTTAAGGTTTTCCATACAAAAAAGCACAAAAAAAGATCCAGAAGAGTTTTTTTTAAATTCATTTCTGTCCAAATGTAAGAGTCCTTGCTCTTTTTGGAAATCTGTCTGCAGTGTGAAGAAAACGTTAAGGGGCGTGTCTGGTGTAGCCCGTGACAAAAGGAGGGGGTTGTCTCAGGTCTTTTCTACATGGTAACTGAGAAAGAGGCAACTAGGCACAGTTTCCCCAGCCCTGCCCCTCGCGGTTTGCGGATTGGGGCGTGTGGGGGGGCTTTTAGCGAGTATATGGGGGGTATGGAGGGGCAGTAGTGTGTCGTGAGGCCGCTGGGACGGTGCAGTCTGTTACCTTTTCCCGATCTCACTCTGCCTCAGGAACTGGATGTTGTTAGCGCTGTCGGCTAGCTCCGGGTATTGCTCCACAGAAAGTACGTAGTAGCCGTCGTAGCCCAGGACTTTCCCGGAGCTCAGGAGCTGCCGTTTCTCGCCTTCAGTCCAGAGTCGAACTCCTTCCTCCCCGTCCCGCACCCTCTGCTGTTCCCGAGCCCAAGCACTCGCTAGCGCCCTCTGCCTGGCTTGCTCAAGAACGCGCGCCTTTTCCTCGTCTAGTGTCATACCATAACGCACGTGGAGCGCTAGCGAGCCGTACTGCAGTTCCACGTCCGCAAAACGCCTTGTACGTCCGTTCACCACAGTGGTGGACTGGGAGACGGTCACATTGACACCGTTCTCCAAGCTCTTGCGGCCACTAGTGAGCCGCAGTGCCCCCAGGTCACTCTCGGGCAGGCTCGTTTTAATGAAGTAGTGTGTATCGCGGCCCTCGATGGTGAAGTGCAGGTCCTCTAGGTAGAAGGCATTGTTGAGCACCGCCGCCACCTTGATGCAGTCCTCATTAGCGATGTTCAGAGCATTGGTGGCCACCTGTCCCTTGCTGGTGATGGCAAGCATCACGCCTTTGCCAATCAAAGACTTGACAGTGGCGAACCAAAGCCAGGGTTTGTCCCGTGTGGAGCGCCGCCGGCTGAGCTGGATCTCTGGCATTCTCTCGAAGGACAGGAACGCCTTGGACTGACGGGTCACTTCTTGCTGGACACCTGAGATGGACTGCAGGGGGACACGAAGAGAAAATATTAGCAGAGGATGCTGCCAAATAGTGGCAGCAGGTTTTTTCTGTCATTATTTCCCCATACAGCCGTGTCCTACTTTCGAAGCACATTATATGGAAGCTAAAACAGTGGCTTAGGCAAGACCATTTTTGATCATACTTTTATAACAAGAAAAGAAGATCACAGGGACTGTGCGTGATACTGCAAATGTTCCAACACAACAAAGAAAACAACAACAAAAGGTATCAAAACAAAATGCTTATTTACAAATAGGCTGTTTGGAATTCCTAACTGAGGCCTGGCTGGTTAATTTCACAGGGAGATGTGACCGCCATGGCAGCGTAATTAACTCAAAAAAGGCACTCATTTGCACATCAAATGTTTATGGATGGTGACCTTATTTCAGGGAAAGTGAGATGATTCAGCTTGAGATAATTGCCACTGTAACTGCATGCAAAACAGACATTTTAATATCGATGTGACTATTATGGATAAACAAAGAATAAAAAGTAAAATACACAAAGTTACACTTTTGTAGACAGGCAGCTTTGTAGGCAAGAGGAAATGCATAAATCAGGGGTATCAAATTCAAGTGCTAGAATGCTGCATTTTTTCTGCTCTAACAGCTTTTTCGGCTCCCGAAGGGCTTGATAATGATCTCATGAGTGGAATCGAGAGGATTAGTTTACAAAAAGGCAAAAACCCTGTAGTGTCATGACTCTTCAAGGGCTTATGTCGGGTTTCACGTACCGGAAGGTCATCCCACAGCTGGCTCTTCCTCATCTCCAGTGAGGGTTGGGTCAGGTCAAATTTGGGAATGGGAAATCCTGGGATGGCGTTGTGAAGGTGGAAGCCAAATGTTACCAGCCAGATGTTTACATCTAAGGACAGACATTTGATGCATATTAAGTACCACACATAAATTTCATTCATTTGACATGCCAAGTTTTCCATCATCATGGTCAGAGCCTGTCAGAGGGACAATAAATAAGAGTTTCATATTTGCCCTTACCTGTGACATACTCTTTGACATCATGCACCTTGCTAACAGGGTTATTATTGCGGAACATGTACAGGTTGAAGGGAGCAGGGTCCTTTCCCACTCTGGTCCAGGTGCTGATGTCTGGTGTGGTCCAGCGGCCAGCTGGGATGTCATAATCTCTTTCCCCGAAGTGCAGCAGCCGTGTCAGCGGGTCGTACAATCCCCCATGGAAGCCAATCACCAACTGGAAGTCAGGATTTGAGTCGAAGTAGATCTCCCCGTAGGCTGTGTATTGCACCTGCTTCAGGAGTAGCCCGTTACTGCTGAAGACTGCCAGTGGTGTTCCAGTATTGTCACAGGCAATGTAGAACTCTTCCCCACTGCTGATTTCCATTGCAAACAGGTGGCCTTGGAGATCATAGTAGAGCGAGGTGATCTCCGAGCTGGAATGGTTGTAGACATGAGTGATACGGGTGGGGTAGTTCAGATCGGCATAGAAGAACTGTAAGTGCTGGCCTAGGCTGTTTCTAGAGGCCAGACGTCTACCCAACCCATCGTAGCGGTACTGGATGGTCCATCCACTAGCTTTGCTGTGGACCCGCACCAACAGGCCTTTGGAATTGTACTCGAAGATTTCAGCACCTCTCTGCCGCAGAAAGCCATCTTCATCCATTCGATACTGGACATCCCCGAGCCGAGTGATGCGGTCCCTCAGGTCGTAACGTAGTGGGGTTAACCGAGCGCTGTTGCCAGGGTTCAGCAAGTGCAGGTTGCCATTCAAATCGTAGCTGTAGCGCCACATCATCTTTTCATTCAGGTAGACCGTTTGTAACTGGCCATCCACATCGTATTCATACCCGTATTTGGTGGTGTTGGCGAAAGGCCCGATCTTGATCTCTCGTTTGGTGACTCGGCCCATGTTGTCATACTGGATGGTGATCCAGTACATGAGGGATCGAAAGATCTCATACTGTATCTCCTTGATCCTTCCGTGGATGTCGAAATGCTTGGTGTAGGTCATGACTGCTGTGGAGATGATCTGATTAATGTCGTAATAGATGACCCCAAACTTGCCAAACTGCTCCACTTTGCCTGAAATGTCATCAAACTGGTACAGGTCAATAGGTAGTGGGGTCTCATTGATGACCCCTTGCATGCTGGTTACACGGAAACTGTTGTCATAAGAGTAGTCGAAGCGGGCATTGACCATGCCATCCTCACTGAAGCGGAATATCTGTCTGTCCACTAGAGGGCCGATCTGCCGGTAGCGGATGGAGCAGATGAATCCCTCGCTCTGCAGGTTCACGGTCTTCAGGACGCCGGCGGTCTCATCGTAAGTGAAGCTGACGCGAGTGCTGTCATAGAGGATTTCCGACAGCTTGTTCTGCCTTCGGTACTTGTAGAGGACGCGCCGGCCTGTGCCCAAGTGCGCCACCCGGAGGAGTTGCCCGTCCTCACTGTAGTCCACAGTGACTGAGGCGTTGCTCTCTGGTGGATGGTAGATGTTTCTGTAGTAGCCAATAGAACGGATGGTCTCCATGGTATGGCGTGCCACACTCGGCATGGTAATGGCGGACAGACGGTCTTGCAAGTCATAGTCAAAGATGTACTGCCGCTGGCTGTGGAGCAGGAGCACCATGGACTGGAAATCGAGAGAAAAGGATGGGAGGGGGGGCAGAGAGGGAAGGGGAGGCAAACAATTAATTACTCTTGAGCCTAATGACTTTTTAAAATGCAAATGGTGTGCAAAAGCAGGTATTAACATTCGATTTTGGCTCGGATTTGCTAATTTGAGTTCTCCTCGACCTCCCGTTTTCTAAACGCAGCCCTGTTTGATATGCTTGGATGCATAATTCTAAAGTGTCCTGAAATTACAAGCCTTTCGCCTTGTGAAGCCCCTGTATTTATCTCATAAGGCAGGGTTCAGTGGAAGTCACGATCACTTAGCGATCCAGCGGGTAATAATGCTCTCAACATCCCGCAGCGGATGAACTCATTGCTCCTGCGGTTGATAAATAAAGGGGTGAAAAATTAATAAATAAAGTCACTCTTTTCTGTTTGTTCACTGCCACTGCCATATCTTTAATACCCTCCTAATGTATGCTCCACCATATCCAGGAAAAACACCTACTCAGCAAGTCGGCCGCGCTCTGCGACCGAGAGGGGTCTCATGTTTATTCCGGGCCTGTTTGCGGGAATTTTGATGGACGGCATAAACCAGGCTGATAAATAAGTGAGTCTAGCTGTAGGGCCCGACTACACAAGCCCGGTGCCCTCACCATCTAAAGCTGTGCCACAGGAAAGCTGCAGAGGAACCTGCTACATCATTCATCTTCCCTTTTTCTCGTATATCATCCCCTCCTTCCACTCTTTCTGTCTCTTCTTTCTCATCCTCGCACGGTAAAAAAGGAAACAGCTGAAGCCCACTGGGAGTGGCGCAAAGGCGGGGAAGGCTAGTCTCTGAAGCGTCTCCGAGAAGAGACTTGTCATCCATCCTTGGACAGACATTACTCAGACTCCCCAGGCACAGTGGGTGGCATATGTTCCCTACATTGATATGTGCCTCTCTGGACATGCTACCTGCTCGCGTGGCAGGCGACGGGGAGGCTGGCGAGGCATGCATATTTAATTTATGCGCTCACGTAGCGGCTCTGTTAGACTTCCCTCAAAAACTTTTCATCTCGAACGCGTCTCTGAGCTGTCTCGGAGGAGCCCTACCTGAGCTGCATTCGGAGGCAGGAATGTTTTCTTCCACTGACTTTTCTTTTTCAGACTTTAGTTCCGAATTTGCTAGCTGACCGCTCTATTTATTGATTAGCCCGACCGAAGTTGCTTCACAATCCAAGCCAGTCACGTAAAAATTTTAGCGGCTTTGCAGCTCACGCCTTCAAACAATCAATTCTGTGGACTTGAAGATCACAACATACGAGCTCTCAGGACATTCTGGGACTAAAGCATGCCTATAATAAAGCGGGTAGGGCAGATTTAACAAATACGGGTAAAATAAAAGGAAATCTGTGTCTCTATTAGTCAAAGTGTGGGGGGGGTGAAAGGTTTTCACAAATGTAAACCCCCCAACCCCTTCTCCTGCCTTCTCTTGGCCTTCCAGAGCTCAAACCCGGACTTTTCCCCTGTGACTCATTTCTGGCTCCATAAGTCTTTCTTTACTGCACTCCACCATGCTACCCTCAAACACAAAAACAGGCTTTTATTCCTCCTCTCTGCTCTCCTCAGCAAACACCACATCCACAAATCCTCAATAATTCAAAGGAAAATTCACACACCCCCGGTTCTTCTAGGCCTTTGCCCTGTAAAATGTATTCTCTGTGTTCTCTATACATTTTTTTTTCTTTCTTGAGAGAAGAAAAGTGTTGTTTTTAATGCTGACACAATAATATTAGTGTGTCCTCCAAGTCCACTAAGGCGCACTGAAAAGTCGGCGCCTCCACTAAATCTCCAGCAGGCTCCTGGGCACAGTGGTCACCTAGAGCTTAAGTCAAAGCTTAGATGAGCTCTGCTGACTACAAATGACGGCGGCTCCTCTGCCCCATCCGACCTGGCCTGAACCTTGGCAAGAAGTTTTGCAGAATGAGGCAGAATTCTCTATTTTCTTACTTGCACATTTCGGAACGATTTTAGTTTTTAATAACTCTAGAACCACCAAGGGGGTCATTTCTACCCCCCTGGTGTATTCAAATGCTTGTAGTTCTGTTAAAAGAAAACCCCAACATCTTTAAGTTCATGACTTTTCCTAAAATGCTTTATTATTAATCATCTAGTGGATTTCGGTGAGAGTGTGATAAAAAGAAAAATAAATGACCATTTATATCCAGAACCGCTGCAGTCATTTTTACCCCTCATTTAGATCCCCGCATACAGCCCCTCCCGGTTGCTTTGCAATGTGATGCTTGTGACGTCATCCGACTTTGACGGTGCACCATTGATTAAAATATTGCGGAATTTAAGACATGAACCCTTATTTAAACACTTATTTTGTCGAGTCTCCATTATTATTTAACAAAGAAGGCGGAAATGAGCCACTTCACGGCTTCTACAAACGACATCTTAGCATCGCTGACGCTATTGCGGGTGGGGGGTCAAAATGAACCCCCTTGGCAGTTCTAGGGGGACTGGAATGTTGGCTGTTAAAATATAATTTAATATAATTGTTTTTCTATATACATATTAAACATACAAATTTAAGTTAAATTAAGTTAAATCCATGAATATGATTAATATAGTAAAGACAGTTTACTTTGTGTCTGTTGTTTTCATGGAAGCCAAAGGTTACCCGTAGCTCCATCAGAAACCCGGTTTGACTCGTTCAGTCCTTCATTTAATTGAATCAGGAGCTCACGAATCGAAACAGCGGCTGGAGGAACCGAGGAGGAACCTGGAACCGAACCTGTGTTCTCCTCCCCAGAGGATCTTTGTCTGAGGGTCTGTCTGTGTTTGTGTATATTAATTCACATCAGAGCCGGCTGTCCCAGTTGTACAGGGCCCCACTAATCGCTCCAGTGCCCCGCCCCCCTCGCGCCACAGCCCTCACCTTGTCCAGGTAGGTGTAGCTCCAGGTTTTCCCATCTGCGAATGTTCTGGAGACAATGCGGCCCTGGCTGTCGTACTCCACCCTCTCCACCGTCGGGCCGCGCTGGATGCTGGTCACCTGGCCGTTGCTGGCGTACGTCAGATTAACCGACATCAGCTTACTGCTCGGGTCCCAGAGCGTGGGGTGACCCGCCGCGTCGTACACGATCTTCAGCAGGAACTTCCGGTGGTCATCATAGATCCTCTCTGTACGCAGCGTTCGGTCATAATCCACCGACAGCAGGTTTCTACCATTAACCTTCACAGAGGAAGAAAATAAACAGACACTTTACCGAAAGGTTAGGGGGAGAGAGGGAGAGAGAGGGAGAGAGAGGGAGAGAGAGGGGGAGAGAGGGGGAGAGAGAGGGAGAGTGGGAGAGTGGGAGAGGGACAGACAGACAGATAGATAGACAGACAGATATAGATAGATATAAAAAGTATTATTAATAATCTTATGAAAGATTAATATTACATAAAAAAGAAAATCTTTGAAAATCCTCTCTGACCTGGTTTGCATCTGGAATATTACATTATGACACACTGGGCTGTAAAATTTAAAGTTACTGATCATCTCTCAAAACTTTTTACCCCTCATTTCAAAAGTCTTCAGCATCTCCTCGGGTTCTGTTCCTTTAATGGTCCATGTCTCTTTCTGCTGTGTTCCGTGTGGAACTGAGTTCTGTGTTCTGGGCGGCAGTGAGATCAGATGTTGACCTCGGTCAGTATTTCCACCTTCCTCGGCTGCAGGACGCGTTTTCGACGAGAGACTACCTGCTTCTCACGGTTCACAGATAGGAAAAAGCCTCACGTCTCTAAATAATGACACCCGTACGTTCCAGAGGTTCCGATTTAATGAGAGAGCGCTGCGGAGGTGGAGCTGGGAAGAAGCGAGAGGTGGAAGCTTTCAAAGCCTGAGAGATGCAGCGAGTCCAGCGTCACGTCTGCACCGCAAACAACAACGGAGAAATCAGGACTAACGCAGGGCCAGACCTTCAAAGGCTTTCTGAACTTCTTTGGGTAAATAATCCTCCCTTCGCTTCTCCATCAAGAGAAAATTCGTCTCATTGTAAAAAGAAATGCAGCTGTCACATTAATGCTATTCTTTAATAAGCAAAGTTAGAGACGGGTGGAAAGTGCTGGGTAATTACTCTCAGCAGCCGAAGCATAGAGGCGCAGTTTCTCTTTTGCAGTTATATAACTTTTGACATGCAGTGCTTCTACTTTTCTATTGTATTCTTGAGGAAGAGTTCTCCAGGCTTCCTGAAGGACCTTCAGAGCCTCTCATTTCCAGTCCAGTCCCTGAACCTGAG
>JBBIGB010000149.1:1415861-1426102 GCA_037577075.1 Alestopetersius hilgendorfi | reverse complement strand
AGCAGGGGGCAGCAGGAACACGGCGCCGGGGAGCAGTGTGTGGGACGGTACCTTGCTCAGGATACCTCAGTGGTGCCCAGTGGTCTTGGGAATCGAACCCAGACTTTCTGTTCACAGAGCGAATGCCTTAATCCCTAGGCCACCAACTGGCCCAACTTGAGGTTGCATAGAAATTTTGACTTAATATTATGTTTTACTTTGAATCATTGTCTCTGTGTCTCTGTGCCGTCGATTTAATTTCCTCCAGGATCAAGAAAGATTTCTGATTCTGATTCTGACAAAGTGTCCAAAATGTCCCTCAAATCTAGCCGCCCTTTATGCTTAGGGACTTCCAGTGCCCTCGAGAGTCATATATTAGCATATGGAAAGTGAATGCGCATTTATCTGGAGATGTAAATCAGTGAGTGGTAGAGAAGTGGAGAACTCTTGCACAGCCTGTAGCGAGAAACGAGACACAGCTCTAATATCTACCATATGAGTCGCCTCTACAAAGCCATCCAGCAGAGATACTCCAGCAGATTTCCTCGGTGCGGGGCTGCAGGGGATTCTGCAGAACAACAGCATTAAAGACATACGCTCCAAATTATTCAGGCTTATAGATCTTTCTGGGACACCTTGCTGGTCTAAACGGACGGGTCTGTTTTGCGTTACACAAGGTGTAAGTGCACATGTTAGTCATCAGATAAGTTGTCTGCCACCTTGCATAGCCTGTGTCATGAGTTCCCTTTTTTTCACTGTGTTGGAATGTGTTGTCTTATTAAGCCACTGAGCGTGTGGTAATTGGAAGCACATTGAGGGTCTTGCCCACGTGTAGCCCACCGCTGAACCGTTGTGGGGCGATGTCGGCAGTTCGCTTTACTTCAGACCGCCTGGTTCTGTTTTTCCAGAGTGATGATGGAGAAATGTAGATCACGTCCACATCTATTGTTTTATTAACAGAAGAAGACAGAAGGTAGTAGTGACTTCAGAATATGTTGCACATTGCAAAACCCAGGAAGATCATTCAAATGAGGAGAGTTTACTGATGCTGCTGTTGCTTTCATTGATGTCTTTGTAGCCACGTATCCATAAACCCAAGGTTGTACAATATGGGCAGAATACCACATTATGATTATTTTGACACAAGTTGCAGTTTCCCCACACACACAACCAGCCTAACATTTTCATACACACTGATATTTTCTACATTTGCATGTCATTCCCTCAATATTTAAATATCTAAAAGTACACACAGTGCTCTTTGCTAACATTTAATTTATGATAAGTTCCTCATTTTAGTTCCTTTATTAGTCACAGTTAACCTACAAGAGATATTTATCACAATTAACCTACAAAACATCACATAATATATTAATAATTATAATTGTAATATAGATCACCAGACATCTTGTTAAGCTATGAAGTGACAGCCAAAGTGCTGAAACAGTGATCGAGTTTTCCTTTTACGTTTACGGCATTTCGCAGACGCTCTTATCCAGAGCGACGTACATCAGTGCTTAAGTAGTCCACAACTGTCCTTAAACCTGTAAAGCTATACAAGTGCATTTAAAGTTAAAGGAAATCTAGAGTTTGACTCTGTATCACCAACAACCAGTTAATAGGAGTCAGATCTGCACTGTTACAGATTCTGTCCTCTTTATTTGACATATATTATAGTCAAAAACTGCAAATTAACATTATGTTTAATAAACGATCAGCACAAAATATATTTTGGTAAGATACATTTTTAGCGAAACAGAAACACTTTTAAGAAATCTGATGGTTATATATTGGTTTATATTGTAACCTTTATTCTGAGAGGGGGTTTTTTGCCACCTTTTGTAATATGACTGTTTCCAGTTTGCCCAAATATCAGATCCCAAGCCTGGGCAAGAACTGTTTCATCAAAAGCTTTGTGATGTGACCCCACCTGGCTGCCTTCGCCACTCCGGCCATACATCAGCCGTCGCTGGAGGTGCCGACTGCAGGCCCGGGGCTGGGTACAGGCGGGCAGGACGGAGGAGAGAAGTGAAAGTTATACATGAAGACAGACTTTCTTTAGAAGTCTGGACCTCGTCCTGCCCTAGGTCATGCCAACCCGCCCTGGCCTTTGGCCTTGGACCAAAGGGAGATTAATGAGCGTGAACCTGTAACTCGAGCTGTTACATCCGACCCCCGTTCTTCGCAGGGTGTGAACCTTTCCTGCGCTTACACACTCTACACATGAACACACACACACACACACACACACAATCGGGAACCCTGTCTTTCTTTGGCTTCCAGCAAGGACAGGAGGTTTTTTATTGTTCTGGAAAAGTACACAAACAGTCATAAACAGAATAAAAAGGAAAGGTCTTAAGAAGAAAGTGGAGTCTAGGCAGCATCTGGCTGATCCCACCTGGAGGGACGGCCTGGTTCAGGTTGGCCTGAGTCCTCTTGTGTTCTTGATCACTTGTTTGCTTTTTTGTGTCCTTGTCTTCAATGTGAGCTAATGGTTCACTGATGCCAATACTGTGTGCCAATGCTGGCACTTAAATACCGTATCGTGATCAGCAACAGAGAATACTGATACCATGATGCAGTTTCTAGTGGTGTGTGTATATCTGTAGATGGACTGAAAGGTACTCATCGTTATCAGTGCTCGAGAGAAGAAAGGGGTGCATGCCTAGTATGAGCCATAACGGTATTTATCAGTTTAGTGCTAGAAAAGAGAGAGAGAGAGTGTAACTTCCACTGAGAAGTTTTTTAAGGAAGATGTCTGTTTGCTCTCAGAGCTGCAGCTTTTGCGGAAGGGACTCATGAAGGATATTGTTGCAGGATCTCAGTGAGGCATTGTTTAACCAGGTCTGTTCTGTGTGCACATTGTAATATGCTTAATACGGAAGTATCAACAGGTATCAACAACTTTTACAGGTCTCCATGTCTCAAACCTCAGGATTAATAACAAGAACTATGTCCAGGGTGCCGTAAATAGAGCTGGAAGTGTGGATGTGGAGGCATGAAGTCTGTGGCTCCCATTGTTTCTGTATTAGTATCCTCTACATTGTAATAGAGGAGAAAAACTATACAAAAGCTTAATGTTCAGCTGCAGGTTGTTCTCACAATGCAAGGCTTAGTGTTTAACATTTCTTAATATAATGTTTGTTAAGAGTGAGATTCAGGATGTTAGGAGTGAGATTTGGAACGCTGTTCTGTACTTCAGCACTGTCATCACCTATATAAAAACCCATAGCTCAACCTTTCGCCCCACCCCGCTCCCGCACGCAGCGCCTTCAACAGCAAACACTGTGATTAATCGTATATACTTAAATATTCATTACCATTAAGTTGTCACTTCGGCGTTCGCTCTCTGGTTTTTTCCCCAAATTCCACCCAGCACCTCCCCATGAAAGTCCCCTAAATCACAGCCTCGCCATCTTACTGGGGGTCCACAGAAGTGTTGCTTTTTCTGTTCATTTTTATTGGCTGAGATAAATGAAAGCCCTTAAGCAGCAGTCTGCTGAATACATTGAGCATATTCCCATGGTATGGTTTAGTCTCGCAGTTCTCTTTTTTTGTTTTAAATGGAATGACAATCAATAAAAATCTCCTGCGCTTTATTATGAATTCTCCTGGAGACACTGGAGTCAAAAGTACAAACGTACTTAAAAAGGTGTATAACACCATCTGTGCCCTATTAAGTAAAGTTGGAGGAGTGGGAGGAAGCAGGAGTGCCATGATATGATTGCACAGTATTTAAGCCACAGTATGATTTTGTTTGATTTGAAAGATTTTGTACGTGCAGTTATTCAGCATTGATCCTGTTGATAAAAAAATATTGTCAACAAGTTGCAGATTTGTGTTTAGACTTCCAAAGCAATGACCAACCAAGAGTAAGTTACTGACTTAACCTGAAGGGGGCAGCACATCGGCTACATGGTCATATTAAGGCTGAAAGCTAAAAAAGAAGTAAAATCTTTAAGCATTTTCCTAAAATAAGTGATAAATTAGGTCACGCAACGTATACCAGGCTTAGCTTTCCACTGAAGAATTACCTTCGACAAACTCTGACCCCTTCTCACCACCGAAGCCACACAGTTACTCGTCCAGTCTTTGGCCATCTACTGCAGCTCTCTACTGGCTGAACGGCCTCTGAAGGTAACGAGACCATTTCAGCTGTGAGGTCAGTCTTCAGTGTCCCTAAACTGTCACTACGCCTCTACTACAGAGCCTTCACTGGCCCCCTGTGGCCGCTAGCATTAAGTTCAAAACCTTAACACTCGGCTTCAACACGCATCAAGACTCTTTTCAGTCTTTGCGCCCCCAGTGGTGGAATGAACTCCCTCTTGCAGTCAGATCTGCGGAGTCCTTCGCTTTCTTCAAGCGTGAAGGACTTGGTGAGGTCGGAAACTACAGCAAAATATGCCTGACCTTAGACCCCTAAAGCAGCATTGCATGAGAAACCGTCCTGCTACTGTGATGGACGTAGCCATATGGGCTCTGGAGTTCTTTGGGAAATCATTGTTGCTGAACGCAATCTTCCGCTGCTTCAGCAAATGCTCCCTGAAACTGTTTTATGCGAAGAGGAAGCCTCACGTCAGTTTTGTGCAGAAACATCTGAGCCCGAGCTCATCTGAGAAACATGTTCTGTGGTCAGACGTGTCCATGTTTCAGCTTGTTTTTGGGAAAAGCGGATCAGATTCAACACACCATACACCTCTACTACGGACCCCTCACTGGCTCCCTGCGGCTGCTCGCAATAAGTTCAAAACCTTAACACTTGCCTTTAAGGCCAAGAATGGACCTGCACCTCCTTACTTATGAGCACTGATTAAACAGCGTTTCGCTTCTCGTCCCCTTAAAGCAGCTCTTGAACCTCTGTTGCTCAAAAGACGAGGAGGACATGCATCAAGACTCTTCTCAGTCTTGTTCCCCCCAACTCCCACTTCCAATCAGATCTGCGGAGTCCCTCGCTGTCTTCAAGCATCGTCTGAAGACCCACCTTGTCAAGGTGCACCTTGGTGGCTAATTAATCCTCTCGTTTATCTCTTATATATTTTCTTTATCTTTAAAAAGCCTTGGGCCTATATCCTCTTAACTGTTTTTCCATATTTGTGTATTAACCTCTGACTTTTTTCTTTTAACAGGGTTTGTGGTGTGTAACTTGGTAAAAAGCAGGTGTTGATTTTAGTTCAGGTTTACAGAACAGACGTAGACTACTTAAGCACTGGTGTACATCGCTCTGGATAAGAGCGTCTGGTAAATGCCATGAACGCAAACGTAAAACATCCAGAGTATATGCAAAAACCAGCACATGTGATGATCTGCGGGGTGCGTCAGTGTCAATGGCATTTGTGTCAGTATATAAGAATGCCACTGAAAATGTCTTCAGTGCCCAAATGACTAAGAAGTTTGAAGAAAAGAGAGGATTTAACCTTATTTTTGTTTACCAAACAGATTTTTCCTTTGTCCTTTTGCCTGTTAAATAAAGGTTTAAGTGGATTATTAAGTTTTTATTGCATTTTTAGAAAGTGTCTCAACTTATTTTAATAGTATTTCAACAAAATAATTATCCATAATATCAGAAATATGCTAAAACTTTTACTCACTGTACAATCCTTGCACTAAACCTGTCATGCGAATGAATAGGGCAGCTTACTCAGATCAAAGCCGTCTCAGAAATGGCCCTCTCAGTCAGTTCTGCTCTGAATAGACCCGTGTGTTGTACACCTCATGTTAGCTCCATTGCCCAGTTTTAGACAGTTTCAGAAACGTCAGGCGTGTTGCAGAAACGTCTGCAGACAAAGGCAGCCGCTGTCTTGTCTTCTCATTTTCGCCCAGGTGGCTGGATTGCGTCTCTTCTCAACTAGAAGCCAAAGTAAAGTTTACTTTGGTGGGAACTGCTGCTCTTGCCGCACAGTAGTAGCAGGCGTAGTCCTCACGGCTGCGGTTGGAGGACAGCAGAAATGGATAGATGATGACAGAGATAAGCCTTTGGGCCGGAGCCCAGGGCGTAGGCCAATAATCGACAATAACTCTAGTTTTTACTTAATGACCTGGATTGGTCTGGTCCAAAATCCAGTACTGGGGTTCATGAAAGACCTTCTTTCAAGATTCTATACATATGTCTGTGTGTGTGTGTGTGTGTGTGTGTGTGTGTGTGTGTGTGTGTGTGTGTATGCACCCCTTTTCATAGACCTTTCTGGGGTATATTGAACAACCTTTATAAAAAGAGAAAATGAAACAGCAACACATTTTCTTGCTTTACGTGACTGTTTTTCATTTAAAAAGTCGTGTCCTTTAGTAAAAAGAGGCAGACAGCTTGCAGGTAAAGCCACAAACAAGAAATGAACATTTGTTGTGCATTATTTGAGTCGATCGCTACAAAGTATTTACATGATTTAGGTCCGATTTTACCAGAGATTTCAAACGTGGCTTTGATTAACATTAATGTGGATTTTGGTTTCAGATTTATGTCTCTTGCCATTCAAAGAGAGAGGAATTTGATCATGTATGACTGGAGATAACTGTCCGGGTGCTCCGCCAAGATGGCCACAGGGTGGACCAACTTTTCTACAAGGTCTTTGATTTAGTGCAGAGCAGTGTGTGAAACGTTGAATAATGTAACAAAGAACTACTCTGCCTCTCAAAGAACCCCCTGAGAGGCAGAGTAGCTTTATTGGGGCAAATCCAACATTCATGGTCCTCAAAGGCAAATCTGTGATCACAACGAAAGACAGGAACAACCAAGAGCAAACACTGGTTCCCAACTTCGGTCCTGCACCCCCTGCTTTGCAGCGTTTTAGTGTTTTCTCTGAGTGTGCTCACCTCAGCCCAGAAAAGGCTTGATTTGTTGAATGGCTGGATCAGGTGTGCTGGGAGCATGGAAAACTAAATTGTGTATAGCAGGGGGCGGCTAGGATTGTGAACCACTGGTCTAATAGACGAGGAAACAAAGGCCTGGGGATCTGTACTCACGGTTTTATTAGTATTTGTAAATGTGTCACCACTGGTCCAGAATGTCCGATGTCTTCCAGGAGCTCTCACTCCTCAGAGTGGATTCTGCTGTGTTTAACTCACTGGACGCTGTAAATTCACCAGCGTTCGGTTCTTCAAATGGACCCGTGACGAGTTCACTAAACCCGGTGGGTGTTGCTGTCTACTGATGCTGCTGAGAAAGCCCTGGGGCAAATTCCTCCCCGCGCTCTCGGACGGGCCTTTCTGTCGGGCTGAAAGCGAATTGGCAGCTCCAGCATGAGCTGTTGTTCTGAGGGACAGTGAGGGTCTGTGATAGCATCACTCCCTCTCCTTCTCCTCCTAAATCTGCTCCTCCGAGACGGCCGCTGACAGACCTTGCCGAGCCCAGCCAAACCGACATGTGTTGCTTTCAGCTAGGACCCAGGAAAGAGTTTTAAATATTTCACAAGGCACAAAACGCACCGCCGCCGCTGCCAAGAGAGGGGTGTTTGCGTTCGCATAAAATTTTAATCAGAATATCTGAGCGCGTTTGTTTATTCGCTTGGAGAAACGGGGTCCTCCGAGGACTCTTTTGAAGTAGGTGTTTTGTTGCGCTGCCTTATTTTCTGTAAGCGCAGAAGCTGCTGAATCAAAATCTTCAAAAGCCATTCAGCAAATTGGCCTCAGCGCCAGAACGTTGAAGGGTTCGTGAAAACTGCTGATAAATCGACATCAAAAGGCTTTCGCTCTGCTCTTGACCGAATGGAAGAAGAAAGAGGGCCACACAGTTATCAGTTTCGTGTTTATGTTTCTTTTCTTACCTCCTGTTTATTCCGTGCTACCGTCTGTCTCACGGCTAATCACTCTTTCCCCCCGCAGATGTCACGCGGCGAATAAAACATGCCCGAAGAACCAGAGCTGGAGCAATAGCTTATGCAGATGTGTGCGTCTGCACGACCCTCTCTTCCCCCAACGCCACTCGGGTAAGAGCTGCTACACATGTTTATGACCCACTAGAGTGTAGGGGCATGTGTGTGTGTGTTTGTGTGTGTCTGTATTACATTCAATATACTTTACACACAAAAGCATGTCACACAAGTGGCTGTACAACGTGTAGCATCTTCCAAGCTGTTGCCACGAAGCACAAACATGTCAGCTAATGCTCGCGGGAGCGGACTGTGTGTAGTCTGGGTCAACAAACCAGACCTAAAATAATACTGATCTTAAAAGGCTGAACTCCAGCCCATCCAAACTGATGCTTTAGGAATCATAATATTTAGTAAAGCCGAACCCACACAAGGCTTGCTATTGTGATGGCAGGACATTCGAACCGCTGCCCTCGCCTCTCTGTTCGCCCGTCACACCACACAAAAACATCACCCAGGGACCCCTGTAAGAGTCAGCACACTCTGTCTCTCTCTCTCTTCTCTCTGTCCCTGTGTCTCTCTATCCGCCTCTCTCGCTTTACACATGTCTTGCTCTATTTATCTCTTTCTCTTTCTGACTGTCGTTCCCTATATGTGTGTCCAGAGTATCACTGAGGCGCAAGTGTCTGCTTTATATTAACCAGTGCTGTACAGATGTAAGTGCCTGAGGTGTATACACTTACAAGCAAACCTTGGGTCAGTGAATAACACTGGACACTGGAAGTTGATAACACCCCCCTCCTCCATCCCAAATGCCTCTATGATCAAAAGGATACAGTATGCTAATAGTTTATATGGATTAGGGGTGTCACGATTACTCGATTAAAAAAAATGAATAAGTTGGAACATATGTTTTTTATGAAACAGTGTAGCATTTATGGTGCATTTTAAATGATTAACAGGTTTGTTTTATAAAATAGTGCTTATCAGACCGAGCGTTCTCCACAAGGGGGACCTGACAGCATTTTTAATGTTTAGATTTACTATGAAGTTCAGTGTAATTGCTGAATTTACTTATAGTTGGTTCTAACGTGGCACCTTCAGATGCATCGTGTTCAGAGGGATTGTTTCAGGTATTTGAAAAGAAGAGACAGGAACATATTAGCACTTTTCAGAACACTGTTAAGCGAAAGTTACTGTTATCAACAAGGCATTCCATTATAAGTGCTTTGGGATTTCGAGTGAAATTAATCTCCGTCAAAGCCTGCTCAACCAGGGGCAAGATCTTGGCCTTGAAGTGTTTTTGAACTCGAAGAAATATCCGATAACATCATAATCCCAGTTCACTGCTTTGCCAGAGAGGCCTGACGTTACAAAGGCTGAAATATAGTGACAGACAAGCTGTCTGTTCTGTAGCCAGGAGTTCTGTGACTGAATACCTCAAGTGCTAATGGCTAGCTGTAGCAATCATCCATCATTCCACTCAAGCTATGCAGTTTCCATGTAAATGTACTCGTAAATAGCGATGGCGGATACTCCCTTAGCACTTCAGATACAGCTGGAGGGAGGCTAACCGCCTCCTGGGGTTCTACAGAGGATCAGATAAAGAGAACGGAGGTACACACACACACACACACACACCTCAGTGAGAGAAATCAGGAAAGGTGCATTGGGGGCCTTGCTGGGTCATATTCATCAATCACTCCTCTATTTCTCTCCCTTTCTCTTTTCTCTTCTTCACCATTCATTCCGTGCTTACAGGAGGGCATACCTGGAGTGAATGCAGAGAAAGTGTGTCTGTTAGATGTGTAACTACTTGTAAATGTATCCCATCATATGCTTGTCTTCTAAGCCTGGATTCAGGTCGAATGCAATGGCTACCGCCACATAATTGACCTTTTTTTTAAAGAAATGTGTATATAATTGTGTAGGGACTTGGATGCAGTGGGGATCAGACAAATGTCAGAGCTCTGTGTGTCTCTTCCAGCAGCTTAAATCACCACAAAAAAGAAGTGGACTCTATTGATCTCGTAATTAGGAGTGTAACAATGCATCGAAATGTTGTGATTTCGTAATTAAAAAATGCATCATGGAGCATAACCAGTGTACTAATTATGGTATTTGATGTAACTGCAATGTTTATGGTACCTGTGCCAATCAGTACACAATCACAGCACATTCACCCCAAGCCATCTAGTCTCATTAGTAAATTGTTCCAGAACCGAATAGAATACAGTAGTTATTTAATTTAATTCTAAATGTTGTGAGAATCTTGAATTGTTTTCAGTCTTATATTGTTTACTATACTGTAAATGTATCAAACTGTACACGCCGCACTGTCTATCAGACCAGATTGTGAGTTTACATTTACATTTACATTTACGGCATTTATCTGACGCTTTTATCCAAAGCGACTTCCATTCCCTAACTACAGGGGACAGTCTCCCTGGAGCAACTTGG
>JBBIGB010000149.1:267404-285122 GCA_037577075.1 Alestopetersius hilgendorfi | reverse complement strand
AGGGGGAGAGAGAGAGAGAGAGAGAGAGGGAGAGAGGGAGAGAGAGAGAAAGAGAGAGAGAGAGAGAGAGAGGGGGAGAGAGAGAGAGAGAGAGAGAGAGAGAGAGAGAGAGAGAAAGAGAGAGAGAGAAAGAGAAAGAGAGAGAGAGACTAATGTATTTAGAAAGCAAGAATTTAGAAAGTCCGCACTAATTCGCATTGCCAGCAAATCCACTCTTGTCGTAAGCTCGCCACCCAGATGATCAGGCCATAGCGAACCAGTAGAGGGAGGAAAGCCAAAGGCTTGTATCACAAGACAGAATGAGATTAATTATGCGTCTCCCAGCGCTGTTATTGGTTATGGTGCTGACATTATCCAGGACAGTGTCATATCCCAGAAGCAGAGACACAGGAATTAGCGCTGGAACGATGCTGCAGTTTAATCTTCTTACGCTGCTTACAGCAGTGCCTGAATGCCTTCCTTGAAATCCACTGTCCTGCAGTTCAGTTTCAGCTCAAATCTACACTAGCAATCCCTAGCAGTCTTAAATGTACGAGGCAGTTCTCTTTTGTGCTGGAATGTAATTTAGAATTGTATGACCAACCACATGTTTTGGTAAGAAATTACATTTTGGAAAACGTTTAGAGTGAAGGGATTACATTCACAGCAGTTTGCATCTGTGGGTCCCACTTGTTTCCCATTTATTTTCATAATAGGACAACAAATGCGTGTCTTCAGGGTGTCTAATTTATACTGGAAATGTTGGGTGTTCTTGTCAAATCAAAAGGTAAAAGCTCCAAACAGCTTGAAAGAACTCGCTACACGTTAGATTTTGTGCAATATCACATCAAAAACACAAACTGAAACTGAAACTTCACATGAAACTTCCGCTTCCCTCTGAACCGCCTCATTAGTCTTTACACAAACTGAATCAATGGTAACACAGTCCATGTTTCTCCACAGCTCAAGAGTAGTATTTAAGGTGGAATATGGATATGATGCTACAGAAAATACTGAGAAATGAAGCTCTGTCACTCTGGTGTAGACATCCTGTCATTTGTAATACACTTTGTTGCTGTAAGCTATTGTTATCACCAGGTCTTGGTCAAGTGGGTATCGTGTTTAGAAATTGGGTGGATCTCAAGAAGCAGAAGTGGTTCATAATGCAAACTAAACTCACAGTACCTTTTAGGGTCCACCAGTTTGTAGAGCCTCCCGCTGTGTGACTGCACGGCCAGGCTTTTGCTGGAGGCTAGGATGTAGACCTCACCTGGAAAAAGAATTGAGAAGGAGGTGAGAAGGTGTGGTGTTGACATAAGAAGCCTTATCTATATACAGTCGTTCTGTCCACAAGCCCCCTTCCTGCCACCTTCCTCTAGCACTGCACTTGATGCCATGACGTGTGGATGTTTTAAAAGGGGTGGGGAGGAGGGGGGGGAGCGAGCAGATCCTCATAACTGGCACTATGTGAGTAATCTAATGAGCAGCAAGCTCGCAGCGCAGCGTTTTGCGAGTGAAGATTGTAAACATGTGTCAAAAGGACTGCCATTTGGGCCTGCAGCCCAGCCCGCAAATGAATCCCTCTCGCACATCAGCACCAAATGCTATCTCGCCCTTGCAGAGCCCCCACGTTTGGCAGGCGAAGGGATACAGGCCTGGTATGCTTGTTCTGGGTGCTTGGAACGAGGAGTTCGCGTTCCCTGTGATACGAGGCCCAGGGATGGTATGGCGTGATGGAACACAGGCTTGCCCTGAACCAAAAATCAGGAACGATTCGAAGGCCTGATTTCCAGCAAGCCCTGCAACCTGACCCCCGAGTTCTGACATGGAGGAACTTCATCATCGCATTTGGCACGCGGTCCAGATAAATGACCATTCTGGAGAGCAAGGGAGGGACGAGAAGGGCCGTTGCCAGTGGCGGCGATGCTAAATGTGCGGTTTAGTCGAAGGAAGTGACTGCGAATGGAAACCGTACAACGCTGACAAATCATTCTGACCCTCCAGTCCTGCTCATATCATTTGTCAGCAGCGAGAGGGAGAGGAAGTAATCTGTCAGGAAGCGAAAGAGGTTTCGTGTCTTAGTGGAATGTGCCAAGGAGGAAAGGTATTTTGTAGTGGGAGTTGGAGGAGGGATTGGTTTTCCATGGTGACCCCCCGCTCTGGCAGCCTCTGTTCTGTATCATTCGGATGTCTTCTCGAATCCGACTCTTTTCCTGGAAGTCATCTTCTGCCTCCTCTGGTGGAGTAAGAACTCCCTCAACAGCAAGGTCAAAACTGCCCTGAGGCCATGCCCCTCTGTACCCACTCTCAGGCTTGGGATCCACCATTTGATTTTATGTACCAAAAAATGATTCACCATTAACAGCAAAACAAATAATTCATTTCTGTATCATAACTCTCGACCCCTTAGAATTAAACAGGCCGTTTCTGTGCCAGATATATTTAAATAATGTCTTCTCTGATTGGCTACCACATCTTTTAAGAAGCCTCTGGACTGAAACACATTCTACGACAGCTTTGTGAATGGGCGTGGCCAAACTGCTATAAGATAATGTGTTGCTTTTTGTGACATCACAGCATATCCATACTGTATAGCCTGGGTTAATAATGTAGCAAATTATCATTTATTTAAAAAAAATTGGTTCTTAATGAAGTAATCGACTGAATAAAGGTAACCCTCCCCACTAACAAGTGCCAAAATGAAGCAGCAGGTTTCTGTAGGTCATAGTCATTATATGGCTTGAGAACAGAGTGGATTTCATTAAGAGAGAGTGACTGAGAGTCCCACTGACCTAGTTCATCCTCACCAAAACCCAGGATGTGGCCTACCAACGAGGAACCACACGAACTGCTACTTCCAAGACAGAGTGGCTTCTCCTGCCATGGCCGGTCCTCAGCAGGCCTCTGAAGGATCCTGAGGTTCCTGAAACATGGCACAGCAGTGGGTTTACACTCGGGTCAATAGTGACACACCTGAACCTTGTTTTTTAAAAAAGCTATTGTCGTCTACAAACAGCTCGATTTTGCACAAAGCAGAGACGGCAGCTGGGTTTCTCTGAACAGTCTGTCTACTGCAATTCATTTCCCATTGCACAAGCATGGTATACTGATACTGGACGGAGGTCTACAAACCAGCATGAAGTGCGAACAACACAAGGTCATGGGCAATCGACATGGCAGGAAGCGTAATCTCAATTTTCAGTGAAAAAAAGAAGAGAAAAACCCTCTTCCTCCGTGGAGCGGGCGAACATGTGTACATTGGCACGGACAGACGCACCGGAAAGACGTCTGTTGGCATTTGTAATTGTAAAGATTAGCACTAACTCCACAAAGCTGGGTTACAATCACATCAGACCTAAAGGATAAGGAAGATCTGTACAGACTTACTCTGTTTGTTTAAAAGTTTTTTTCTCTCTCTCTCATGGAAAATGTGTTTGAATGTTGAAACAGTAGAATAAGTCTTTACAGATCTTCTGCAACAGGGAGCTTCGCTGTAAAAGTGCTCAACTGTAACATACCCATTTTTGTCACCAAACACGTAACTTCCATAGAGCCTTCTTGACTGACAGCCCCTGTAGATGAAACCGCCCACTGGGATAGCGCCATCAGAGGACCCCAACTCAAAGATGGATGGTTCATTTTCTATGGGAAAAAACAAAAAAAAAAACACATTTGAATTTTAAAGCAGAAAAAGTGCACAGCTAGTCTGGATTAGTATTTGATACAGAACAAGTCACTTTAAGTAAAGCTATCCGGACATTTGAGCCTCATTGTTGGTGCTTTCAAGCACCAGGGTTTGATATTTTTTTATATTTGATAAACAAGTAGTTCCCCAACTACCATTCAGAGTTTTATCCAATGTATCACACACTTAAATGCTCTATAGCCAATACTGCTACAGGTAAAAATACTGAACAATTAAAAAACTATACAACATTTCATACACTATACTGATTTAAATGTCATTTAATTTCACACACTAAACTGATTTTCTACATTTATTAGAAAATGTTCATGAAATAAATTTTATCCAATGGTTCACTAACAAAATCCGCTATATCAAATAAGAACCAGTAGGGCCACAATTAAAAACTACTATAAAAACAATGAATTCAGTGACTTTAATTAAGACTTTTATTATGAATTCAGTGACTTTTATTACAAATTCAGTAATAACTGACTAATTATGCTCAAAACATGCAGCTGGGGTCTGTGTTCTTTTAAGCACTGACACCATCACACTCAAAAAAGCATATTGTGACAATTATATCACAATATATAAATCATCATCATATCGGCCAGCCCTTATATAACAATATGAAATAACTTAAGCGAAGGAACCGCGTTTTTTGAAAGCTAAATGTATATGCATTTTTAGTGCGTTCTGTCAGGAGGCCATTAGGACTTTGTGGAGTGTGGTTCTAATTAACCACAACTGGGATCGTTAAAAGCAATGTAAACTTGATTTAAGTGGCAAGCTGACTGTGTTAATTTCCACAAAATGTCCTCATTAACGTCCAGTTTGTGCGCTATTAAGTTCACGTCATTGTGAAAAATGATTGCGGGGGCCACAGAGGACCAGAGAGGTACCAGATACTAATGAGCATTTGTGTACGGTGTGTGTTTGAGACATCGCGTATGGCAACAGAGGTTACGGCAGCTTTGGGAACAGCCGATATTGTAATGATACAGTCAGCGCCCCTGTAAAACTATACAGCTCTGTTTAATAAAGGAGCTCCTTCGGCAGGGTGATGCTCTAATGGTGTAAATGGCCCAGTAATTTGGCTTACTCAGCAGGACACGCATAAATGTGCTGGTGAGATTGTGTGTTAGGGTGGGGCCACTCTTGCTGGGAGGGGTGGGGTGGGGGGGCTATTGGGGACAGTACTACAGCAATCCAAACCAAATAACTCCCTGTATAAACGAAAACTGCATTTTTCGAGAACTTCTGCTATTGATTAGACCCGCGCCCATTGAGAGAACTACCAGTGTGTTGGTCGAGTGCTTTAACTGCACTGAAGCAGCGACTACATGCTCATTGTATTTGAGCGAGATAAATCATATTCATGGACACAGGCTTGCATTCCCCTGGCAATGCTGCGCGAGCAGGAATCCTTTTGAATCACGGCGAGTATTCCTGCTTCACTATGTTCTGCAGACACAGTTGGAGGAGGCCCAAAGAACATCTTTTCACATTCTGCAAGAATTCACAGTCGTATCCCTGAACGCTGCGGCCGATTGCTTCTCATGGAAAGCGAACTGCGCGTTCGTCGAAAAGCGCTGGAGACGCTGCGTGTTGTCGGCATAAAACACATCATATCTGAATCAGGGATCATAAGGCAAAATATAATTTTCTTTTTAGCATAACAGTGTGGAAATGTACAGTTATGGCGATAGCTGGTGGCCAATTGGTTTGGGACTTGCCCCAATCCCAGGACTGTCAATGGCACCACTGAGAACACAATTAGAGTCCCATCAAACTGCAAACTGTAGAGACGTACCATAGTCTTTCCCTTTACTCATCTGCAGGATCCTCCCTGTCGTTGAGTTCCTTCCTGTGGAGTCAGTGCACATGATCAGGAGGCTCCCATTGGTGTCCATGCGAAGCTTATCCACTGCACACCTAGGACAGGACGTTGATTAGGGTGGCCTTAAGCCAGAGCCAGACCATGAGGCACATGATTGATGAAAAGTAATGCAACAGTGGGCAATTCCTTTGGTGGTGAACTATAACACTACCCTTTTTGCCTTACTGCTACCTTGGAAACATCTGAGATGAACCTAAAAAAAGCTACCTAGACCTTAAATATGCATATCCAGAGATTCTTCTGCATGAAAATGGATACAATTCTTTGGCTTTCTGAGTTGTCCTGGTTCAACAGAGCTGCACTTAAATTATAAGCAACTGTGTGTCACCCACCTGCCTGGATCATGCAGCCCGTGGGCGAATATTTCGGGTGGTTGGTTGGTGCTGTTGAAGTACGGGTTGTTCCTGGGTATGACATACGGCGTGGAGCAGCAGTCCGTGTCCACGTCCACCCTCAGCACCGATCCAGTGAAGTCACTGCAAAGCAGCAAATCTCTCGGCTCAGCAGGTTGGCAGAGTCAGAACAACTTAGCAAGCAGCAAGGAATCCTGTATAAATGGACTGTTTCCCAGAACACTGATTACATGTTATTTTCTGATTATACCGAGTTCTGAAGATCTTAAATTACACATTCGTTTTCAGCACAGTTTTGGGGGGTAAAATTCGGCAGAAAATCTTCAGCCTGTTTTACCAAACCATTATCTGAACTCCTAATAACCTGCAGGCCCAGATCACCATTCCTCTGTACTGTGGTAAAAACGTCGCCTGTATGCAGTAATCCCTCGCTTTTCGCAGGGGTTACGTTCCAAGAGCACCCGCGTAGAGTGAAAAAACGAGCTTTGTTTGAATGATGACTAAAAATGCCTGTTTTTATAGTGTAAACCCTAAATATGCCCCCAAAGCTGCTCCCAGAACATTTCAATGCCATTTTAAAACTCAGTTTAATGCATTAGTAAACCCGGATTCGAATTTAGATTCCCCGCCGACTCTGAAGACTGCAGGACTAAAGTATTGGGACACCATGACGAGAAAATAAAACCTGATCTACTCGGGCTAAAAATACAAATGAGGGCTCGTTGGAAAGGTCTCCTGGAGATCAATCGAACTGTGGAGTTTGAAATGTCCGAGTGCTTGCACCGCCGAGATATTGCGCTTCGAAAAAAGTGCTTCCAGGTCGGCTAAACCCCCCACCAGAGTAAATTGCTGTGATGAATCACCTCAAACCATCCATCTCCTCCATATCGTCCAGGGTGATCATGCCATCACCCAAGAAGATGTGTAGAAGGCCATCAGGCCCGAAAAGCAGTTGCCCTCCTAGATGCTTCCTATGGAGCTCCGCCACTTCCATCAAGACCCGGCAGATCCTTACGTCCACCTGGTTGGGATTTTTCCTTGAGAGAAACACACAATCTAAAATAAGTCTACATAACACACATGAAACGGCCTTTTATGCCAAATTACTCAAACGTGATCGTTCAATTTTATTGGCAAGTTACAAAAATCGGGAAGAAAAAGGTTTAGTTCATTATTTTTTCCTAAGGATTCTCATGTGTGCATTTCATTCCGGGCGCTGAAATATCAGCATTAAAGCCTTTAAGTGCATAAATTCTTATCCTGCCAAAGTTTCATCTTTCAGCGCCTGTGAGGAAATCTCTGTTTTCTTAAGGAGGAAAATAACAGTTGAAATACATCACTCTAAATGGTTCCTACGGCTCCAGCTTAGCTTTCGGTTTGGAATTACCCACAGGTTTAAAAATACTACGCCATAATATCCCACCCACATTAAACTGCCAAGTTTTAAATTGCCATATGAAAAATGAACATCTTTAACTGAACATACAACTATTATAATGGTCATAAAGTGCATTTACATAGCTTCGAGTGAGTTTTTCAGCAGACAGTGCAAGCACACCACTGCAGAACTGCAGCAGGAAGCACATCTATAGGGTTAGTTGTCAAATGAGCATCAGAGAGACTAAACTATTTCAATGTTATTCTCTCCACTTGCCAGAGACGACAGAGGCATGTGAGTGGTCCACTGTTACCTGGATACGGTGTACTCGACCACCCGGAGAATGTGGTCGTGAGGTCCGATGGCCCAGCGCTCCTGGTTGGTCGTATAGGAGACGTAGAGCTTTCCGTTTTTCTTATAATTGGGGTGGAATGCCAGGCTTAGCAAGCCCCTTTCATCTCCTCCCTGCAAGTCAGATGGGGAGCACAAAGAATCCAGAAGTTAATTATGTCCTTTTTTTTTTTTTAAACCAGCGTAGGGCCAGGCCTAAAGCCAGGCCCCCTGTGTCCCTTTCTGTCCCTTCTTTTCTTATTCTCCCCTTTTCTATCTTGCTCTCTCCATATGGGAGCCAGTTACCCCCATGCCCTCTTGCTTTTTTCATCCCCCCCCCACCCTTTGCCTCTCCTTGACTACTGCATTACAAACGATTATAAAACATTTGACTCCCAGCAACCCCCACCCCCCTCCTTTTTGACCACCCCTGTCCTGGTTATGTGCGGCCTGTCCTCCGGGGCCCTCCCTGCAGCCTCGGCAGCACAAGTGATTTGTGGGTGTAATCTTTGGGGGATATCCGTGAACGCAACGCCGAGTGGCTGAAAGAATTTATTAGCTCGCTGGCAGTTCATAGAGAGCACAAAAGTCCAGGAGTCAATCAACCCCAAGCCATCAGCCTCCACCTCCCTTCGCTCACTCCCAAACCCACCCCCAACCGTAACTCCCTCCCTCTCTCTCTCTTTCTCTCCGTTTTTTAATCCGTGAAAAATCTGAGAGTGTGGGGAGGGGGGGGTGCTGAGGTGGGGAGGGGGGGGGGGGTTAGAGGAACAGAAACTAAACAAAGAGGGAACTGCCAACTCCCACTGTCTTGGCAACATGTTTAGAAAACACTGAAATTGCTTGTGTAATAGGTAAACCTTTGTCTCACCCCGGAGGCAGCTACATCACTTGTCACAACTCTGGTGGTCCGCACATCATAGTCAGCTGTAATAAGCGGCTGTATCATTTCAGTCCCTGGGCAAAGCAATCAGCTTGGGCTTTTCCTCTTTTTCTTGTGCATTCTCTCTTTCTCTCTCTTTCCTTTGTAACAGAAATAAAAGGAATGAACAGAATGCCAGGCTTATGTGCTCAGAATGAGTGAATGAAGGTGTTTCAAGTAAAAAAATCCAAAAAAACAGACGTTCTCAAATAAGGATTTCTGCATTCTGGGACTGAGCTGGACCGCAGGAGGGGCGTTTTTGCACCACAATGAGCCGAGCGTTGGTCGTCCAGTAAACAAATACGCCGTGCATGGAATTGAGGCAGTTTATGTCGGTCCTGCAGCATTCCTTCCCGATATCTCACAGGAATTAAGTAAAGAGAGGTCTTCTGTTGACTGCTTGATTTAACTGTGTGGTTCAGCGCCCAAAGTAAGCCAAAACACACAGATCATAAACTGGTCAGAGAGGCTCTGTTATGCTGTGTCGAACTAATCCAAGTTGGTCAGGCCAGTGGCACAAATGTGAGCGTGAGGTCCGTACCATCTCTGGAATGCTGTGGAGGAGAGCGTTGGAGATCTTTAGAGATTTGAATAATCACACTCGAGAGCCCTTTCAGCCTGACCACAAAAGCGGGAGAGAGCTGTGAAAGTTGACAGATAAATAATGACTTATGGGCTCCATGAGCTGGAGCAGACTTTTATTTCTGAGCTAACAAGTGCAGTGCGGCCAACAGCATGTGTGCATGTTTGAGAAGGGTCTCGGAGCCTCTGTTTCCTAGAACTGCCTCGAAACACTTGACCCATATGTTGGACTCCTGACGCACTGACCTGGATCTCAAAACAAACACCAGGGAGGTCAGGACAGGAATTCCAGAGCTGTATGATCTCCAGCCACGGACCACCGAGGAATGGCGGTAAATTAACTGCAATATTAGCTTTTGCGTGTGATTCTATCAGCAAGTAGGTACACCCTAGCGATGACACTGGGCCATCAGAAACAAAAGCTAGTTTCAGGTCTGTTCCTCTCCGTCCAGGCTAACAGCCGAAGTGTTACGGAATGAAAACAAATCCTGAGCCGTTCATCATTAGCGAAATATAAGCGGAGGTAGGCTGCTGGCAACCTCGTGTCCCAAGAGTAGGTCTGCTTGACTGAAATGCTGGCACAAGGTGGTGCCCTCATCTAAAGCCAAGACGGTTTAACTACATTTTTGCAACCCCCTCGGGAACGTTGAGGCTGGCAATCCTGTGAGACTTCTAGAGACCATAGAGAGGGACGTTGGAGAACAGGCAGGGCGAGATACATTTCTGCCCGTTTCGTTTGAACCCAGATTGGGTTTAAACGAGCGGAAGAACAAACTGACTGTTGACTTTACTATGGTATTGGAAACTGGTCCATTTTGTTCAGTACTCTTATGGGGTTTTTCCACTGACAGGTACCAGCTTGGTTCGGGTCAACTCTACTTGCTTTCTTTGCTTTTCCATAACTAAAATCTGGTACCTGGTACACCAGTGTTGTTGACTGAACGTTAGCATTAGCCTAATGTTGCTTCCTTAAGCCTTGTCTGGTAAGCCACTTGTCTACGTTTTGCGGTAAACAGCCACAAACCAAGGATAAGAAATAAAATCCATCTGATTTCATCCATGCTGACGATTGTAAAGATGGCAGGTTGTTTACCTCAGCTTAGAGCCTCCGCTCGGGCTGCTGCTCAGAATGTCAACCAATTGTTGTGGAAAACTGTAGGTCCGAAACCAAACTGAACCGAGTAGAACTGAATTGAACTGAACCGAGCTGGTACCAGTCAGTGGAGAACACCCTTTACAGTATTTAAAGCAGGGAGGACAGGCAAGTTGAGGATGAGGTTGTTACAGTCTCTCGCGCTAAGGATGTTCGCAAGAACACGAAAGCCAGGAACTGAGAACACAATGTTCTACTGCCCTCTCCTCCATCAGCCATTGGCAACTGCCTGGCTTTCAGGTAATGATGCATGGCCTGACTTTCACATTCTTCTAGTGCACGGTTTGATCCTTAGGTGCTCAGGCAATCCTAAATAAAGACGCATTCCTCCTGGACATGAGCATGGAAGAAAACCATGTTAGCAGTTGTCACAGCAGTGGTTGAAGACCACTCTTTATGATACAGGAAAGTGGACCACATCTAGGACAATAGCAATTTAGATGGTATGGAGCAGATAACGAATCTTTCCAATAGCTTCTACTGCACATATTTTATCACTTCTCAGGTCACTCCTCAGACCGTCTTAACCTTCCTCTGGAGCGTAATACAGTGCAGGAGAAGTTAAGTGAGATGACAGCTAAGGCAGTGGTCGTTTCCTGAAGTGATCTGTTAAATAAAAGGAGGGGGGCAAGGGGGAGGAAGGAGGCCATTTGTCAAAGCTGCACTACTTATCTGAGACAGGGCTGAGAGCCCTTCTGCACATCTGACTGAAAGAGCTCAACAGCTGTGTGTGTAGTGTGACAGAGAGCATGACACGCCGTGAACTATTTGTTTCAGCAAGGCATACTTTATTGCAGCTGGCTGCCCTCGTGCTGGCTAATATACTAAAATAGAGTTGCGCTCACATTGCCTGCAGATGTCTTCATCGCCTTGCAGGTCTAGCAGACGCAACAACGCAGAAGTTCGAGGCTTTCGTTCAATGTGCAACGAATCACGGCTAATCACCATCTCCCTTGCGCAAATCTTTTAAAAGATCAACACATGCTTCGGGTTTTTCCATGTTACCGTGAGGACTGGAGTTCATTTCAGCATCTGGAAGAGGCTGACTTGATGCGAGCCCAAAATGAGTTAATTGGTGAAGCCTCGGCGGTTAACGGCACTCGTGTGTTGCTCGATCCAGGGCCTGTAAGTGGCTGGCAAACCTGGTAAACACCCTGCGCAGCTGCGATAGCGTGCATCCTGACAGCAAGAGAGATCATTATCCTGCTGTCCCGCTCGTAACCATGCCACAGCGGTGAGCGCAATGCACAGCTGAACCGGTCACATGAAGACAAGCCAAAAAACAAGTCCCTCCTCCAAGCGATGCATCAAGGGAGTGCAAACAGTCCTGCTGATGGACTCAGCTCTCAGGTGACAGCGTTTAACTGTCTCATTTGAAGAGGACAGTTATGGCACCTCAAAAAGAATGTTAGGAAGTCATACAAGGTGGGAAAAAAACTAAATGAACTTAAAAGGTAGAAGACATGGTCCATGAAGGCCAGAAAGTGTGTGCGATTTGAAACTAGTGACTAGATCAGTGGCTGCTGGTGTATCTCTGCTGGTGATTCCCCAGATCTAAGACACTAAGGGGGATTGCTGACTAGTCAAATAGCTGGTTCAGGTGTGTGTTAGACTCAGGAAAATACCAAACTAAGCGCTGCAGGGGAACTGAACGAGCATCCTTGGGAACCGCTGGACTATGTGAACTATGCCAGCAATCTGAAAAACATAACACACGGCCAGAGAGATGATGACAGAGGGAAATGTGCTTGTGTGTGGAGAGACAGGAGATAGGGTTTCATCAGAGAACACCCACGGTGCTGAGGGAACCTCCCTCCAGCAGACGGCGCATTGTTTCCGAGCGGGTCGGCTTAATTGGCAGCGAGGGAATCAAGGGTTTGAGGAGACATAGAACATTAGAATCAAAGTCGTGATAAAACACTATCACCATCTCAGTGCCCAAGCTGGATCCCCAAGGGCCCCAGGCCCCAACCGCGGACACAAAGGGAGTAATGTCCTGTTGATGCTCCGTGTAAACAGACAAGCTCAGTGCAGCTCTTTCTGATAACAGCCAAAACTTCACAGAATAGGACTCCCGGGATCGAGGCTCCCTTAATTGTCATAATGATTGTTTTATCTGCTGCTAATTATGCTTAATTACGATAAGGCACAGGAGGCCTTCCCAGTGGAGCTTTTGCATGTCCGATTCAAGGAATTCCTTAATCGTTCTTTCTCCCTTGGAAAAGGGGGGGATGCAAAGTACGTAAACTTCCTGTCAAATATGGAGACTGCTTCCTCCATCTCTAGACACTTTCTCAAATAAACTCTTTCAAATGCAGAAACGTTGCATTTGCCGCGGGGACGGATAAACATCCGCGATGGCACACGCCATAACGGCTGCTGACAGACATGCACAGGCTAATTCGACAGCTGGACATGTACGGGAGGATATCCCATAATCATGCAGCTCCATTTCAGACCCATGGCCCTGTCCTTCGCAAATAAGCATATAAAGTTGCCTCTGCTGGCAGCACGCTTGACAGCATGAAACCTCGCGTCATGGATGGAGAGCACAACTGTGCATTGTTGTGCCATTATACAGCCAAGCTCTGATATCCTCCTCAACTCGCATCATGCCCCAGGGGCAGGAACAGGGGTAAGAGCAAGGGATTCATGCAAGTGCACGTAGTGATTGTGTTTCTTTAAGGTTCCTTTCTGTGAGAGGGCTTCTGTGCTCTCCCTCGCTCCTCGGTTCTCCTCTGTGAAGGTGCCAAAGCAAACTGAAGAACAGCATATCTTTCAGGGCGAGTGGCGGCCTCCTGTTTTCTGGAAGTCATACTTCCCTGATGGTGGGAGGCCAGGCTGGATGGATGTCAGATAGGTGCTAATTCCCCCTCAGAAGTACAGACATGTCCACAGCTTCCTGTCTGGAGCAAAACCGCAGAGCATGTGAGTGTGTGTGTGTGTGTGTGTGTGTGTGTGTCTCAGAGGGAGCACTCCTCTCCGCTCTCCTCAAACCCTTCATTATGACCATGCCTGACACTGAATACATGTGTTTACTCCTACCACGCAGGCCGTGCTGGCAACGTCAGCCAGCGTTCAGAGATGTCCTCGCACACTGACATGTGCTGACTGGAGCTCTTTATAGTGAAGATACTTTCAGTATATTGCTATTAAGGTAGGTCCACTGTTTTGGGTCTCTCATTCTGATGCATGCTACTGCTATATGTGTCCAAATTCATGGCAAGATATCCAAAGTGCTTCTCCCAAAGTGTGATTGCATGATGAATAGACTCTATAGTACCCAATACAATATCCATAATGTATAATATAGAGCAAACTATAAGTCCTATAAGTCCTCTTTATACATAGCCCTCCTTTTTATTAGCAATAAATGCTAAAGGACTGGATAAATAGGTTGTTCTTCGTCCAGCCGCATTTGATGGCATCATTTGTTTAAACATTCATACATAAGAGGAGTTGACTCTAGGAGTTGACTCTAGATGTGGCATTTGCATCTGGAGTCTATTAAAGTTGTCAAAACATTTGGGTGTGTCAAAATCAACTGTTTGGTACATTGCTAAGAACTACGATTGAGTTTAGCATTAGCATACAGCCTGCCAGACCACAGACGAGCTACAGAGGACCATAAAAATGACTGATTCGGGCAGAAATGTGTCACCAGGATGGTCTCAATATGCAACATGATAGGTCAGTAGGTCTCAAGAACAGAGAGGGAAGGTTACAACATGCCAAACGTAAATCACAGGCCAAGATCTGATGGAATGAGAAATGTGCAGATATCCAAAGCCAAACTTCTCGTCTGTGCAACATGTTGGCATGCACGTTTGTGGCTGCCAGCAGACACGGCTCACTCTCATCTTTATCTTTATCGATATGATTTGTTGATGGTAGCAGCAAAATGCATTGTGAAGTGGACAAAGTCTTAAAAGTGAAAGGCACCTCACCTCATAGTAAGACAGTGACTAAGACACTTTTATCGGTCAACACAGAGCATTTCACTCACTGCAGGCAAGACTGAAGCAAAAAAAATACCCTGAAGCAAGCATTACAGGCTTGGCTTAACAGTACCTCACAGACCTCAAGCATTAACTGCCTGCAAAGGGTTGCAGAGGAGTCATCTATTGCGAAGCTCACAGCCTGCCCTTTAACCTCGCTGCTCAAATTCAATGTGCTGGAGTACAGAATCCGAACAACAAATATACCATTGGTTTCTAGTTTCTTACTGTGTAGATAGACCTTGTCCATAAGTCTTACCTTGATGCCTGTTTGCACCAGCTTATGGATATCCAGGAAAGGCTCCTTGAGAAGCTCCATGTCGTGGGTGAGGATCCGGACGAAGCCTTCTTTCTCTAGGATGAACAGGCGTTGAGACCCATCGCCACAATGCACCACGGACACAGGCTGCCGGAGCCCGCTCAGGATCTCCTGAGCGCAGTAGCAGTTGTGCTTGTGCTTCCTGACGAGGAGAACAGTCACGTTAGCAAGCTTGCTGAGGTCATGATGCAGAAACAGATACAAATGGAGGTGCAGTTTTTTCCAAATTCATTTTCTAATCCAACCGTCATATAATAGCAGTAAAATTTTCTGGATTTGTTTGCTTATTGAAGTCGAGCGTGACTGGGCATGTAGAAAGAACACCGAGTAACGGACGGCTGTAGAAATTTGTTTAAGGTGGACATGGGGGAGCTCTCAAGCTGTGAAACAAGTGTTCCATGAACCGCAGGTCGCATTTGACAGAGCGGAAAAAGGCAAACCGCAAATATGGTATTATATACGGGTCAGTCCTGAAGTAGCATGGGTGCACTTATTTGAGGTGTTGGCAGGCTTGGAGGTCATTTCTACTGAGAGTGAATGGTTACTGGAACAGAATGCACGTCTCCAGTTCCCTAGTTTAGCAGCGTAATATCAGCCGTTAACTGCGGCGCATGGCAGATGTGCTGACTTGCTGGCCATATTTGCCCTGGGGCGGGGGTAATTAACAGTTCCATTGGGTGCGGTGCTTAGGACCCTATTTAAATACACAGCAAAATCCTTTTGTGTTCCAATGAGGCCTATCACAGCCATTAAAATTTAGCTGCCGATTAACGCTAGCACAGCGTCCACAAATTACATCGCTGTTCCAGAAATGGCACTAAAAACAACCCATTTGCTATCTCATTAACTTAAAAGGCCCATATTATTGAAACACAAACTGTCCTCGCTTTTATTGGAGACAATTACGCGAACGCTATTTCCTAATCCATCAAGTCCGTATATAGAAAGAGTCATAAAAAACAGCCTGATTTGAAATTACAGTTCTCATGATGTAACATAAAACAACTGATTTACATATTAAGATTTTTACTCCAGAGTGTCCAGGATTGAGGCTCAGCACAAGGAAACCAATTTGAATGTATGTCATTTACGCATATTAGTCTTAAAGATACAGTAAACAAAAACAGCCTGTTCAAATCTAGGGGCTAAAGGCAGGCTAAGAAATGGTCGCTGATTTATTCCAAGCTGCTTATCCTAGCCAGGGTTGCATGGGGCACAGTCTCATTTCCCTGGACGAAGGGCAGAAAAACCCTGGATATGCTGCATGTCAGTTGCAGGGAAGGAAAAAAAACAGGAGCAGATGATTCCAGATGATCAGGCGGTGATCAGAATACTGGTGGTGCTGAATGCTGAGTGGGTGGAACTCCCTGTGTCTTTAGGCACTTTGCAGCCTGTCACAGTAGAACATTTGGTCGCATTTCTTTCCTCTAATCTACTCAATATGCGAAAGATAAGACAGTCTGACAGACAGAAAATAGTATTTTTGCATCAACAAGTTGATTCAAAGCAAAATGTAAAGAAACGTGGGGTGTCTTTTGCACAGTACTGTCGTTTAAGCTCTATGAACCTCACAAATAAGTGTAGGCCGCTCCTTTTGGCAAAGAGCCGGGCGAGAGGAAGCATTTAAACCTTTTAAATGACAGCTGCCTGAAGCAAATGGGATGAACTGGTGGGCCCCAGGTCAGTGCACAGACATCCTAGCTGAATGAGCTAGTGAACTGAGAGGTCTTTCCACTCGGGCTGTTTTAAAGTCCTGTCCCAAAGACAAACACTGTCTGCGGCGCTCCTCTGGTTTTATCGGCTGAGGTGGCCGCTTCTAAAGGATGTCCCCGATCGTGTCCTTTCACAAGAGCTTAACGTCCTCTGGTTCAGATCAGAGCGGCAGCAGTATAAGCACTTTCTTTGTGCCCTCGGACCTGGCTAAACCAGCGCTGGACAAACACAGAGCTCAGCCATGGGAAGGGGGGCAGTGGGCCAGGCCACAAGCACATGCAGGAATATTTTGACGCATAAGGTCATTCATGCATGTCATGCCTCTAGTGACCTCTGCCTTGGTCTGAGCTCGGAAAGAAAAATTCTCTGCCTGTATTTGGGTTTGGACCAACATTTCAGGCCTGATTAAAGCTCTGGTCTGAGCAGGGAAATCACCCAAACTACACAGGATCAGGCATGGACACCCCTGACTACCAGCTAGAAATGATTGCACATTCTGAAATATTATACTAGCATTTAACCCAAATATCTACTGGCAATGCACTCGATATCCATGGCTAACAAATACACTAGCAGTTTTATGAATAAGTGGTAAAAACCTATTACATTTATTGAATTTGATGTCTGCTCTTACCCTGACTGGCATCATTTATTGCGGATTACGCAAGCAGATGTAGCATTGGGAGTCTTGCCCAGGGACTATTGCTGTGGTGTGGTGTGGAGGGCAGCAGTGTGACCCACTGCATCACATGGACCACCACTGATATGCTTTTTATATCACAGACATGCAATAACTCACACATACCTGTTGATTGCCTCTATTCTTTCATCTCCCAAGTAGTTGGAGTCCTGGCCCCGCGGCAGCTTTTGGTGGAAATCGGGGAAGCACAGGCCCCCGTCCCGCCTCCCGTAGTACTGGCAGAACTCGTCCACGTCGGCTTGGAACAGCTCTACCAAACACAGACAGACAACCGCGCTCAGCCTGACACACACACACACACCACAGGGCCTTTAGGGGATGATGTAATCGCCTCCAAACCCGGCCGAATCCCCTGTAGTTAAAGCTGTCCCCCAGGCAAGCCTGCGCAGCTCCAGACACTTCACCACAGGCTCGAGCTGAAGCCCATCTGTGGCTACGGTGCGCCAGTAGGACGCTACACACACTGTCGCGTTTAACTCACTGTTATTGTTACTCGGTTCACGGACGTAAACCACAGTGCTCGCCAGCATGAACCGATGACCTTTGGCCTGGCGTTCAACATTCACCACAGATAGCAAGAACTGGGTTCTGGACAGAACCTGGACGTCTTATTATAGAATATACACTACCGGTCAAAAGTTTTAGAACGCCCCAATGTTTCAAGCTTTATTTAATTGAATTTCAAACAGTTCAGGTCCAATGA
>JBBIGB010000149.1:71692-86008 GCA_037577075.1 Alestopetersius hilgendorfi | reverse complement strand
TGTCTCTCTCTCTCTCTCTGTCTCTCTCTCTCTCAGTCTCTCTCTCTCAGTCTCTCTCTCTATATATATATATATATATATCTCTCTCTCTCTCTCTCTCTCTCTCCCTCGCTCTCGGCGCTCCTCAAATCGCAGCGAAGTCTTTTAAAGTGCGGAGGGATGCAGAAAGGAGCGTCTCTCTCTCCCTCAGACAGCTTTCCTCGTCCTGCAGCCTCTAATGAAGAGGTTCTCCAGTGAAGGACCGCGCCTTAACGGAAGCGTGGTGCGGTCTGAGTGCCGCGTTCTCGTTCTGAAGCCTGTCTTCACTGATATCAGGGACTGCTCTCTGAACGGCTCCGCGATGATAACGCGGATCAGTCTTGGGTCAGTGATGTTATTGGGGACAGTTTATCAAAGACATGAGTCACATGTGGCCCTTAAGTGACTATGGAGACCCGAGAGTGTTTAGAGAACCGCACTCCGAAGGTCCTGCAGAGAACCTGCTGTCAGAACCCAGTGTTAAATGTTCTATAAATAGTGCATACAGTTCTTTAAGGAACCTTACGTAGCATTAAAGGCTCTGTGGAGAACTGGGTATGTGTAGCATTAAAATAATGTACAGCTACATGTTAAAGGTTCTGTGGAAAACCCAGGGCTTTAAAGAGCCTCACGCTGAAGCGAATGGGTTCCGCTGCTGTCCCCAGGCACAGGACCTTCATTGTGGTTCTATGAAGAACCCTTCTGTTGCGAGTGTAGAATGGTGGAGCTGCACTGGACCTTTGCCCTCCGGAGGTGGAACTGAAAGGCTGGAGGTTCTGAAACATGGTTCCTGATGCAGGGTTCTAGCTGGTGAAGGGCCTTTAGACTTTAACCCACACCCACTTCGCGCCGACCCAGAACTAAAGAGCTGCATCTTCTCCTCTGGCCTTTTGTTTAAGGACAAAATTAAAGGAGCTGGACAGGTGGACAGGTGGACAGGTGGACACTCAGAAACACGGTTCCTGAGCGGTTCCTGATTTGGTCGTAGGTTTCTCGGCGGAATGTTTCTTTAGGGGTTCTTCTGTGGCTTTGCTCCAATAAAGCATTTATTCTAATGATCAAAAAAGACCTGAACCACTGGACACACGGATCTGGAGCACGGATCTGAAACACGGATCTGGAACACGGATCTGGAACACGGATCTGGAACACGGATCTGGAACACGGATCTGAAACACGGAGCTGGAACACGGATCTGGAGCACGGATCTGGAGCACGGATCTGGAGCACGGATCTGGAGCACGGATCTGGAACACGGATCTGAAACACGGAGCTGGAACACGGATCTGAAACACGGATCTGGAACACGGATCTGGAACACGGATCTGGAGCACGGTTCCCGGGCGGTTCCGGGTAGAAAAATCTTTACATTAGGTTTCAGTTTTAAGCTCGCAGGGGTGAAGGTTCTTTATGGGTTCTTCTACGTTCTTCTTGCTCCAAAGAACCCTTTAATTCTCGTGAACACTGTACAGCGAGGAACGCGGGAGGAACCCAAGGACGTTTAGAACATTTTTTTAAAAGGAATACTGCAAGAGAAGCGCCGCTGCTTTAGTTGCGGAGTAAAACTGGGAGGAGAAGGATCTACGAACGGGACACTTTACAGCGCATGCAGTAGGACGACTTCGCCTGGGAGCCACTGACCCTCCTCAGCAAGAACCCATGCCTTAACACCGGTTCTCCGGACCCAACACTGGTAGGAACACAGTCCGGACGCACCGGACAGGCTGGATTACTTTCGTCCCGTTTATTTCTTTTTTCTCTCTTTTTTAACCGAACGATTGTGCAAAACCGGCACACTAATGCAAAGATACAGTAAGACCCCGCCCCCATCAAACCCCGCCCCCCAACCCCCCCAGCACCACAGCCATGACCCCCGACGCCGCTCCGTCATCATGGCGGCAATATTACACATCATCCCGCTCGTATAGTCGCAAAGTGCAAAACCGAGTTCCGTACTGAAGCTAGAACGTAAGAGAACGCGTGGAAAGGAAAAGCTCCGGGAGCCTAAAGCATGCCGGCTCCCTCCGCAGGTCTCACGAGTAGATAAAACAAGTCACAAGGTTTTTTTTGTCCTTTTTTTCCATTATTTTTTTCTTCTTCTCGGATTAAAAACACTTTTCTGTTAATTTTCGAAGCTAATATAAACGATTCAAAGCTAGTAAGATGCTACCTCTTCTCGCCTACACTTACTTTGAGCTGGAAGTATTGTACTGTAACATAAACCCCGCCCACCCCTCCCCAACCCCCCCACCCCTCCCAAAAAAACAAAAACAAAAATGAAAAAAAAAAAAAAGGAAGAAGGGAAAAGAAGAAGGAAAACGAAAGCAAACGACCATCGATACAATTGTTTTACACCGAAAAGCCTCTCAGGACGTTATTTACACACATGAGCGCTTCATGCTAATGTACGGGTTTCTGTTTAAAAGCTATCGTTTACACAAATACAACAAAGGAGACGATTCTCTTCTTTTGTCTCGTTATTATCATCGTTTCTGCAGGCAACAGTCACACAAAGAGTCTGAGGAGCTTCTTTGGAGTCGGACGAAAACTGAGAATAGGGTTGAAGTGTGTGTGTGTGTGTGTGTGTGTGTGTGTGTGTGTGTGTGTGTGTGGGAGGGGGGGTGTTAGGTAGAAGTTGGAAAGTCTTGGAATCGCTCCGATCAAAGTTCTTCCAAAGAAGGAGAAGTGTCAGAAGAGCCGGGCTCTGATTCACGTTCCGCTCAGAGCTGGAACCAGAACCGCTCAGAGAATTCTTGAAATAACACTGAAGTCTTTTGTATTTTGTCTTGTTTTGTTTTGGACAGGGGCACCCAGCGCACGCTCTGGTCTCGTAAGCAGGGAACGGTGCAGTTATGGGGGGGGGGGAGGGGGGGGGGGGCTGGTGGACGGGAATGCTCTGGGTGGGCTATTCGACCCCCCCGGAGAAGGGTATGCTATTTTTGTGCAGGTTGGGGTTCTGGCTGTGCCGGTTCCTGCTGCGAACCGAGGAGAACATCATGTTGCAGCCGGGGACTTTGCACTTGTGCATCTCGCGCAGGTGGACAGTCTTGTAGTGGACCCTCAGGGTGCCTTTGTTGCTGTACATTTTGTGGCAGATGGTGCACAGGATGCCCCCGCCCACGCCGCTGTTGCCGCTGCCGCCGCTGCCGCCCGACCCGCCGAGAGACGGAGAGGAGGCGGGGTCGGAGGGAGTGAGCTCCTCCCCTTTCTGCTCCCTGGCCCCGCCTCCGTCCTCGTCCCCGACCCCTGGGTGACCCTGGCCGGCCTCGTCTCCTTCCTCGCTGCCCTCCAGGTCGTCCAGCAGGATGCCCTCGTCGCTGCCCTCGTCCGACTCGTGCGAGGAGTGGACGCTGCCGCTGGATTGCACGCTGGACGTCGTGCTCAGGTCCAGGACCACCGCGTAGTCGTCGTTGCCGCGGTAACCATACTCCGCACTGATGGGGGACTCGGCCTCCTCGCCCCGGGTTGCGTTCCGGTGGGCGCCGGCCACCCCCTCCAGCGCCGGGTGGTGGTGGTGGTGATGGTGATGGTGGTGGTTGTGGTGCTGCGGCTGCTGGTGGTGGTGCCCGTGGTGCCCATGGTGCCCGCCCCCGTAGATTTTGGCCAGGAACTCGGCGCGCAGGTCCTTGGGCAGCGGCGGGAGCTGGGGGTCCAGGACGATGTCGTCCAGTTCTTTGGTCAGCAGTTTGCGGTGCAGGTTGATGTTGGAGCTGTGCCTGCGGCAGGAAACACACACAGAGAGAAACTCGTCCAAACACAGCTCTGACTCAGAAACACACAGAAACAAAGCAGGAAACAAATAAAAACAAAAACGAGCAAAAAAACCCCAGCGAATGGAAGCTGATTGTGATTTGATGCTGTCGGATCCCGGGCGCCCAGGCCAGGAGGACTCCAGGCCGCCACTACGGCTGAGGGCTGCCTGGCCTCGCGGGACTCGGCCGGTTAACAGCAGGAGGATTAAAGGGAGGGAGCTCCTCCGCTCACGGTTACAGCGGAGAGAGAGAGCGGCGCGGCGCGGCCCAGCTAGCGGCCCGCTAGCGCCTTTCCCCCTGTCAGCGCGTCTGCCGGCACGCTCCAGTCCAATTGACTCTTGACTCGATTAAATAGTGCAGCACATTGAATGGGAGTTTATCAATTGATTGGAGGCGCGGTAATGTGATAATGGAGGGGAACCGGATAGCGTATTAGCACTGACTCGGACAGCATTAGCGCATTGACTCGGCTGGAGGTGGCCTAATCCGGGCCCATAAACGCGGCGCTCTGCTTTAATAAAGATGGGCTCCTCTCTCGTATCGCATGACGTCCCTCCAGAGCCGAGGGGGGATGAATCATCACAGCAAACACGTAAAAAAATCATAAAAAAATACAAAAACAGGGAGATAAAGGGAAGGAAAAAGTCACTGGCCTTGCAGCGGCTGCTGGGGAGCGTTCTGAACTGAGAGCGATCGAGAAAAATAACGAAAAGAAGAGAAAAGAAAAGCAGGTTACATGGTTTCAGGGGTCCAAACTCATGGGGTCCATGCAAAAGCAAGAGGGCAGTCGGGGATGGAGCCTAGGCGTGACGGATAAATGGGTTGCACAGTGTGTAGTAGAGCTTACCAGCAGTGCCATGGTTGATGCAGTCAAAAAGGGTCCCTTTTCTTTAATTATTTACTTCCCTATCCGACATTCTCCTGCAAGAAGTAAAAATACATTCAATAGAGGGACCCTTTCTGTTCATATAGACTTCAGACGGCAGCCGACCACCAGAGCATCATCAGCATTGAGGAGCGCCGCCTTCCTTTAGTGCCTTTGTGCGACTGCGTGTGTGTGTGTGTGTGTGTGTGTGTGTGTGTGTGTGTGTGTGTGTGTGGTTGGATGTACAGTGTTTATTTTACCTCATAAGATGAAATAATTTAATTAATTAATTAATTAATTAAGAGATGCTACCAAACAAATGCATTTCTTTTGTCTTTGCATTTACATGTTTAACGCAAAAAAACACTCTGTTACATAAATATACGAGTATAAAAGTATATTCCATTTTTCTTGCACAATGCTGTCGATGACGCTCTAGTGGGTGGAGCCCTCGTTACCATAGCCCCGCCCCCTGAAACAACGCCCTCACACTGCTCATAAGCTCTCCTGCAGAGGCTAACTAGCATCTGATGGCTAAACACACACTGAACAAACAGCACACTCATTATTCCCACGTGCAGGAGGGCCTCGGAGCGCCGCTCTGCGTTCAGACGCTCCTGCTTTAATTTCACGCTGAACTGAAAATCCAATTAGTCCCGAGGAGTCGCCCCAGAAGCAGGGTTCACCGCGCGGCGGCAGGTCCGGCACGGCGGCGCTCGGGGGATCACACGCCGCTTAAGAGCGTCCTCCTGCGGCCTGGTGCTGCGCGGTTCCACACAGGAGCCCTGGAGCTGACCGCGAACGCTGCCTCCCCGAGAACCAAAATCTGACCCTGAACCTGCTCCTGATGCTGAACTCAACATTTCATACGTAACTCTGAATCTCTTCTATCAGAGGTTCCTCACGATCCCTCCGCCGCGGTTCTGCTCCAGAGAACCCTTTAACGCTCCGTGCTTTTAGAATAAAGCTGACAGACAGATTCAGTTCAGGGCTTTTGTGCCGCGTTTTTCACTGTAATGTCACTAAACATTCTAAACAAAACTGAGAGGAATAAACAGGAAGAACATCCTCCAGCGAACGCTGAGGCTGTGTTCAGTCTCTCAGCTCCTCTGGAAGCTCAGTTTTACTGTAGTTTCATTAGAAACCTGGTTCCACTCCATCTCACGAGGAACCGACGAGGAACCCGGAACCAAACCTGCGTGCTCACAAAATATAATCTACGATTTTTACAAGAAAATCCTGTAAACTGTTTTCTGTGTTTGTTTTTTATTTTAATATAAACTCATTTATTGCAAACTTATTTATTGTAATGTAAACTTATTTATTCTAAATTTATTTATTGTAATGTAAACTTATTGTAAACTTATTTATTGTAATTATTGTAATTGTAATGTAAACTTATTTATTGTATTGTAAACTTATTTATTGTATTTATTGTAATTGTAATGTACTTATTTATTGTAAATGTATTTATTGTATTGTAAACTTATTTATTGTAATGTTAAGTATTTATTGAAATTTAAACGCATTTATTTTAATGTAAACCATTTATTGAAACGTAAACTTATTTATTGTAATGTAAAAAAGACACACTTTGAGAAAAAGAGCGGTAAATGGTTAGATGCCTTTGGCGAGCGCCGGGTGGAGGCGGGTGCGGGTGGCCGAGGGTCACGGCGGCTCTTTTTCGCGGCGCTTCCTCGCGGCCCGTCCGCTGGAAAGGCCAGATTTTAGTGTGTAACCCGCCACGCCAGAGCAGTTATCCTTTCATCTATCAGCGTTAGCCTTTCTGCCTCATTTCCGTCTCCCCTACGACTCTGTTCCAGGCCACGACCGCCTCCTCCCCTCCATCCCTCACCCCCCCACCAACCTCATCTGCACCCCCAGCCTCTAATGTGGCAGCCAAACCAAATTGACAGGCTCATCTCTGCCCAAAAGCTGGAGGCGGCGTCTCCTGAGAGGCCATTCGGAGTCTGCAGAGGAGGCGGAGGAGGAGGAGTGTGGCTCCTAATGCGTCTTGTCCCGGGAACGTTAATCATCTTTAGCTGGCGACGGTTCCGCCGCTAAATGACTCGTAATGCCAAGTCGAGGAAAGGGGGAAGGAGGCGAGAGTGGCGTTAACCCGGCCGTGAGGAGCTGCTTTGTTTTCTCCTCGCGTGTTTCGCGTCTCGGCCTCGCTAACGCAGCTGCGGTGGAGCATTAGAGGATGCGCTGCTGTGGGCTGATGGAGCTGGACATCATTAATCACTTTCGGAGCTCCAGCGCCACCTCGGCCTGAACACTCCACTGAAACTGCCCACAGGGTCTCAGAGAGTCCTCCCTAACACAAATAACGCTCAGGCCACGCCCACTTTCACCTGCCAGGCCTTTAAAGCACCTCTGGGTCCAGAATGGCTTCAGTTAATGATTTTAACAACAGTTTAAATGGTCAAATCCATCTTTACGCAAAGCTCCTGTTTTCTTTAACGCTGTTTATTAATATTAATCTTTTTTTTATTCTTATGTTGACATTTGTTTCATGTGTTTATGTACCAAAAGCATTAGGTTTGAACCGGCTGGTGACTAAGCCTGTAAGAAAAAGGATGTTGGGCCTGAGCGTAAATGGGTACGGGGTTAATTGTTTAGTTTTTTGTCATAAAAACGGAACGGGCTGTTTGTGCGGCTTGGTTTTGTTTACCTGGACTTTACGGACCACAGTCGGTGTTTCTGCGCTGCACTGGAAGGAAAGTGAGGGAAAGTGTGTTTCTTGTATGCGGGTTCTTTAGCTGCTGCGGGTTCTTTGATGTGTGTGAGGCTGATTGCTGCAGGTTAGCGCGTGTGAGGCATTAGCACACCGCTAACAGATCTTTCGTCAGATTTGTTTTTTTCCTGTGAAAGCGTTCGGAGGACGGCGGGGTGTTTGATGGTCAGCTCCTCTGAAACGGCGGCTGCTGTGAGTTTGCGTTGCAGCTGGCTTCACCCCGCGGGTGAGGGGTTGGGGGGGGGGGGGTGCTCAGATATAATTAACCTTCACTCTCCCCGTCCGCGGCTGGCACTGGCGCGGGGCTGGAGGAGGGGCATTAGCGCGCCACGGGATCTGGAGCAGGTAGGCACTCAGGGTCACCGGCGACACGGAGGACAAACAGCGAGGGGGGGGGTGAGTGAGTAAAATACCACAACCCACAACCCCCCCCAAAAAAAACCTCAGGATAAATAAAGGAATCAAAAATAAGTGTCTTTGTTTTTAGGGAACATGATTAACGAGGATAATAACAGGCATGATTACTGGAACGCTTGCATTTCCAGCAGTTAATCACGCCGCTGCTCCGCGGCGGATCCTCACCCTCCGCCATAAATATGCAATCATTCAGCTCCGAGCGGCGGGAGGCCGAGGAGCCGGATATGCGGCGGTGTTGCGTTTCTCCCTCTCTTCGCTAAAATACCTGAGAGATCTGGATCCCGCGGCCTGTTTCCGACCAGCGCTCCTCGCGCGGAACACGTCTGTGGAACCCGAATCGATAACGACTCCTGGAACATATGAATTCTGTAACTTTACTAAATATTTGCACGACACTAATTTGCAGCCGCGGCCCTGTCAGGAGTTAACATGAACTTAAGACTTCCTGCTCTGGGATCACGTATGAATTAGCGCCTCATGCAGGGCGTGTTAATGCGCGGATCCGCGTCTGCTTTACGTTATTTAGGTGTTTGTTTTGTTGTTTTTGCTTATGAAGTAGCGAACGCAGGCAGAACGTGGCCCAGCGCGGCCGGCCCGAGTTCAGCTGGCCCCGTGTGCCGTGGCGACTGGCGGGCGTCCGAGGGCGCAGCCGCCCGCCGCGCTGATGTGTACGTGCGGAGTTGGACAGATGGACCCCTGGATTCCTCTGGCCGTCCTCCGATACCTTTCTGCTGTTTTAATACCCCGGTCCTCAGGAACAGCAGCTCTATAATCCCTCCCAGATGCCACGAGGAATTTAACCGCCAAAAAATATGGAAACAATAGAGTGTGCTTTCAGGGCAACACGGTCACATCGGGAGGAGGAAGAAAGGAGAGCGAGGCTCTGCGTGTTCACAGCGGCAGCTCGTCCTCCGCCCGCTCTGTTCTCCCGACCATATGTGAAAACGCTTATGTGTTCCAGGGGATTTTATACACTCCTGCTCCGAGCGCCGAGTCAAACTGTCACACGCACCTCAGTGCGGAGCGCGGTGCGGCCGTGACAGGCCTTCCGCCGCGGGGCGAAACGAGGGAGCTCTGGCACGACCTGAATATCCGTCTGTCGGCCGCGAACGCGGGGACGTGTATCATCACGCGCGATCCGGTCTGCAGGCATCAATCACAGAATAACTTAACGACGGCCTGTGTTTCTCCTTCAGAAGAGCCCCTGTACGTGCTGATTACAGTAGCTACCATGCAGAGACTACCTTCTCCCCCGGTGCCTCTGGCAGGAATCTCCCCCTCTATTTGTGCTAATGGATTTCTGGGCTGCTAAGTGTTTCCAGAAGGGACTCTAGGAAGCTGCAGCAGCAGCACATGCAAGTACAAACAGCACGGCCCTCACAAAGAAGGTCTCGAAACACGGAGAAGTCTGAGGACACCTCGGCTGTTCGAAATCTTGCAGCACGGCGCTTCGTGTTCACGGCCGTCCTCGTTACGAGGGGCAGTTCATAAATAATGATTTGACAAAATATTGTTAAAAGCACACACTGAAATGCTCCTGGACCTGAGACAACAGCAGAGGAGCACAGGCAGGGCCCGAGGCTCTACTCCCAAAGAGAGGCCTTTGTCGGTCGTTCCAGATTAAGGGGGGGGTGGGGGGGTGGCAAGATTTCTGATTAGCTGCGTCTTTTATCTTTGATAAACTGTTGCAAGGAAACGTGTCTGTTTGTGTCAAAACATTCTTTTCAGACCGAATTGAACAATTTTCAGAAATAAAAACAAAAGGAGATGCAAAGCGTCAGCGCTGCAATTGGATCCGTATCTGACAGAACGGGGCTCTCCTACGAATCCTAATTCCAGAATTGGCTGGCGTTCGCCGGCGTCCCCTCTGGAAAATTAGCGCACGCTGACGCGGATGCGTGGAGGTGTCAGCTATCCCCTGTAGTTCTCCCCGTTTGTAAATGTACATTTGTATGCCTACTGATCTTTGTGCACATACCTCTTTGCTAATGCATGAATGCACATGCTGGTGTGTGTGTGTGTGTGTGTACTAGTGTGTGTTTGGGTGCATCTGTCAGGGTGTGTGCCCTATTTGCATGTCTCTTCATTTGCGAATGAGACAGCAGGGCTGCTCCTGCCTCGGGGCACCGGGTCCCTGCGGCCTTGTCAAAGACAGCGCGTTCAGAGCACCTTCAATAACGCTGCCTGTCACACACACTCACACACACACACACACACACACACACACACACACACACACACCTTTGCAGTCGGCACAGCTGCAAGAGAGGAGAGAACGATTGCACCTCTGTGGCACGGAAAACGCACGAACATCCCTCCACCTGCCTTTCCCGGCACTCCGCAGTCGCCGGCGCTGTTTACAGTGCACTAATGAACGAACACGGCTGGGAACAGATGCCACCGCACTCAGGAACTTAATAAAAGCTTGTTTCGGAGAGATGGAGCGAGGGAGAAAGGGAGGGCGGGATGCTCGTACGGAAAGGCAGAGCAGCCGAGGACCTCAGAGAGGCTTTTGTTTGCAAATTACAGTGAAGCGGAGGAGGACGCGCACACACTTACACACACTTAGACGCAAGCTCTCGATCTTTATTATCTAAATAAAACTGTCACTTGTCACCGGAGAAGACGAGATGAGGGAGGTTCTTATCTCCTCTCCACGGGAGTGAACGAGATGAATTAGGGTGTTTTTTTTCATTCCTCCGGAGTGCTTAACTGAGCGGTACTCCACTCTTTCGCTGGAGATAAAGAGAGATGTGTTGGAGCGCGGAGTTTCGAATGCAAACGCATTTACGCTGCAGGTGGGCAGAAGGGACCGTGCTAAAACAACAGAACCTGTAGTCTAGGGCACGCCTTAGTCTTTTAGACTCTTTTTGGCCATTCTACTTATTTCTATTTGAATAAAAATGGACAAGGCTTTTACAGGCAAATCAAACGAGGGTTTAATTTGGTGTGAATCTGTTAATAAGTGGTTATGAATGCGCTGGAGTTCAGTGTGTAAAGACCTTCTTTCTTAGTTTTAGGACTGAAACTGTTGGGACTTTACTTTCAGCAGAACAGAACCTTCCTCGCAGAACCCTGGCTGTGACATCGCCAGTTAAGGGCCGTCTTCTTGCCCGTCAGCGGCGCTGTATTCTGAGGTCTGCGTGCAGCGAATGTGTTAACATCTGCGCCGAGCGGCCCACACCTCCTGATGTGTTAATGAATGCGGCGGGGTTGACAGGCTTCAGCCTCTGCTAATAAATGCGCGCCTACCTGCGTGTGACAGGTGAGCGGCTGCAGGTAACCAGCCTATCGGTGCATTAAATAAGTGTCTGTATCCCTGAGCCTGCATTGACACCACGCTGCCTCTGAACGTTAACATGACAGGCAACACACACCCTGGCAGTTACCACATCATTAGCAGGCTAATAAGTGCTCTGCAGTCACAGATTTTGGGACCTCATGGGGAGCGATTAACTTTTATCTGGTCATAATGTTGCTGTAACTTACCTGAAAAGCTTGTGCGGCACTGCAATTACAAGCAAGATAAAATACCCTCTGACTTAATCTGATTCTCTCCTGCGAGAGCTACAGTGGAGCAGTAGTCATTTGCAATAACACATTCTCTGCAATAACACATTCTCTACTGTCTGATGTGTGTTTGTGGGAAGGTCTCACCTGTCTCGGCTTCGTCGGGAAGGGAAAGCAGCATTGCAGCCGGCCACAGTACAAACGTGCATCTCTTTCAGGTGCACATTTTTGTAGTGCAGTTTGACACTGTAGGAGCTCTTGAAGCTCTTCTTGCAGACATAGCAGATTTTTGGGTCGGGACTGGAGCACATGTCACCCTCAGGGGAGCCGGAGTGGAATTTGGGGGGGCTCGAGCCATAGCCCATCGAGGAGATGAAGCTCTCGTGCAAGGCGGCCATGCTAGCAGCGGCTGCAGCCGCGGCGGCCATCCCACCATTGTACAGGCCGTACTGGCCCATGCAGAACATGTCATAGGTGGGGTCGTTGAGTTCCTCTTTAATTTTGATCACTGGCTGGTGCGGAGAGGGCGAGGAGTGTCTCTTGTCCTCCAGCTCTTTCCTCAGATGACCTTCTTCTTCTCCATCGTCCTTGTCTTTGTCAAGGCTTCCTGAGGCGTTGCGGTGGTCCTCAGTGTCCATCATCTCGTCGCGGTAGAACATCTTGGATTCGGATGTCTCGGATTCATTCTCAAAGTCACGTTCGTGGTCCTGGTCTTCAGAGGTGAAGCTGTCCATGCATCGCAACTCACTGGTCCCTCCATCGCTAGTGCCTCCGCGGCACTCGTCCTGATCCGGTCGCAGCATACCTCTCAGTGTCAGGCTGGGGCTCATCTCGTCCTGTGAAGGTGACTGGTGCCCGCTGCCTCCACTCAGATGGCCACTGCTGCTGTTGTTGTTGTTGTTGCAGTTACCGTTGATGTTATTGTGAAGGTGGGATGAAGGATGACGGTGATGGCAACTGTCTTCATCGTCGTCGTCTTTGTCCTCGTAATCGTCTGCCACATCGATCACTTCCTTCTCGATCTTGACAGGCATGCTGGACTTGCGGGGCTTCTTTTTGGGTGTTGGGTCAGTGGTGATCGGATCAGGGACACTAGGGGTGGTGGGGAGGTGGTGAGGCATCCCCCCTGTCCCTGTTTCAGACATGTGAGTGTTGTTGGAGGTAGCAGCTAGCATCTGTTGCTGCTGCTCCATGAGGGAGGTGCTACTGGTGGTGGTGGGTAAGATTGGACTAGTGGGCAGGGACACTGGAGGACTGACCATGTCAGCGGGAGAAAGCAGAGTACGGTAAAAGGGTGGCACAGGTTGCACTGGCTGGACAGACTTCAGGGAAGGGAAGACCAGAGGACTCTGCAGGGGACTCTGCAGCATCGAGTCAAGAGGAGGAGTGGCAAAGCCTAGTGGTGGTCGCCCAGGGCTGGTTAAGGTAAACCCGCTTTTGGCACTAGAGATGACGGGGGTGGCTGTGCCCGAGCTGGAGCGAATCAGGTCCTTATCTCTGTTGTTCCTCAGCATGGGCATGTGGAGGCGAGGGTTGGGATTAGCACTGTGGCGATTGCGGCTCCGCAGTGAACTGAAGACCATGTTGCAGCCCTCGATGGTGCAGCGGTGCTTGATCTTCAGATGCACAGCATTGTAGTGGATCTTCAGCGTGCCCTTGTCGTAGAAGGTCTTACCGCAGGCATTGCAGCAGACGCGACCCTTGCGGGATGGCGTTCCCATGCGACGCATGCGGTGCATCTTGGAGGAGAATGAAGAGTGGCTCATGTTCTTTGACTGCTCGCTCTTCACGAAATGGTGATGGGACTGGTGATCGTTCAGAGAGTTGCTCTGCTGCTGCTGTTGGACCTGCGACTGCTGTTGCTGCTGGGACTGCTGTTGCTGGGCTTGCTGGGCCACTGGGGTAGGGGTAATTGGCGACGATCCATTGGGTTCTGTTTTGGGCTCAATGGAATTGGGCAGGGCTCCCATAGCACCTCGGCTCGGGCTCTGGCTGCTGCGGAACGGCGAGAGAGACACTTCAGACTCACTGCTCTCCACCGCCTCGCTCTGGTTGGGGTGGTTTGGCTCTCGAAGTCTGAGCGCTGCCTGATCCAGAGCAAGCCCATTGGGAGGCAGACCCAACATGGGAGCCGAGACTGGGTTGATGTACTGGAAGGGCAGTAGGAAAGCCAAGCTGTTGGGGATGTTCTCGAAGTGGTGGATGCTGGAAGGACTGTTGTTCTCCAAGTGAGTGAGGAGCCCGGGACTGCGGGTACGGTTGTTGCTTTCGATAAAAGTCCTGATTCCAGAGTCGGTCTTCGACGAGGGAACCGTGACTGCCTGGCCTTCTTTCTCTTGGATCGCCATCAGCTCCACGATGGATTTGGTTTCACCAAAGCGCAGGAACTGCTGCAGGGTAATGATCTCCTCTTCACGGGACATGATGGTCCAGCGGTCCAGCACCTTGCCTGCAGCATCCTAGAGGCCATATCAAAGAGAGAAAAAAGACAAACACAAAAACTTATTGATTCTGCATAATAACTCCAGTTTGAGGGGGAGGAGGGTGAGGGCGGAGGGTAAGGAGAAGGGTGAGATTTGCCAGGGATAGGAAGTTCCCCCGGAGCGACATATGAAGACTGATAATGGTGGTTTCCACTGAACCTCTCGCTGCATCATCCCCTCCACCACTTCTTCCCTTCCCTTCTTAATCAGCCATTAACTGCACAGTGAGGCGACCCAGGCATGGCTCCATAAACTCTAACAAACAAAGGGAGGCTGCAGGGCTCGGCTATCAGTGCGTCCCTCAAACCGCGAGCCTGACAGTGAAACATCGGCCCTGAGACATCTCCAAAACATCTGAACTCTAACTGAGCTTCCCTCGGCGCTCACAGCAGGCCGCTGGCGCTCAGGTCTGGTGACAGTCAGGAGAAAATAAAGCTTCATCTTCATCTCATGTTCCTTATTATTATTACTATTATTATTATTATTATTATTATTACTATTATTATTTTTATTATATTATTACTATTATTATTA
>JBBIGB010000149.1:44609-55503 GCA_037577075.1 Alestopetersius hilgendorfi | reverse complement strand
CGTTGCATCCAGCGTTTATTTGGCGCCACCCAAACGCGCAGCCGGCCGAGCGCCGGTGCTGAACGGGCGGCGTTCAGTAGGCACTCACCTGCCGTCACGAACGCCAGACAAACACCTGGTGAACGAGGCCTTACACATCAGCCTTCGACGTTTTGCAGTATTTAGCGAACAATACGATACAATAGATGTTTTAGGGGCTTCAGAAGTGTTCCATCGCCTGATTTTGAATATTATAAACCACTATCCTGTTAGTGTGGTCACCAGTAGAGCGGGTCACGCGAGAGTTTCTTATCAGAACTGTGTTCCCTGCTCTACGTCTTTACCATATTTTCAGTTTCAGTTTATTTCAGATACAGTCAGACAGCGTGACACACCGCGAACTTCTCGTGTGTTTGCTAGATAAAGGTTTATCAGTGATGCACAAACTGGACCTGCGGTTCATAATTGTGCGCACACACATTGTCACACAAACCCTAATGTGACCAAGTGAGAATGTAAACGGCAGCTTCGATGTTTAAATTCCACAAAAATAAAAAAAAGGACAATGTTGGAGCAGAAGGTATCAAAAACTGTGTAATTAATTATAACTTTAAAATCAACTACAGTCTAGTGTGTGGATGCTTATCCCTCTCTCTCTCTCTCTCTCTCTCTCTCTCTCTCTCTCTCTCTCTCTCTCTCTCTCATTCTGCCTCCTCTCTCTCTCTCTCATTCTGCCTCCTCTCTCTCTCTCTCTCTCTCTCATTCTGCCTCCTCTCTCTCTCTCTCGTTCTGCCTCCTCTCTCTCTCTCTCTCTCTCTCATTCTGCCTCCTCTGTCTCTCTCTCATTCTGCCTCCTCTCTCTCTCTCTCTCTCTCTCTCTCATTCTGCCTCCTCTCTCTCTCTCTCTCTCTCTCTCTCTCTCTCTCTGTGTATCTCTCTCTCTCATCCTCTCTCTCATTCTGCCTCCTCTCTCTCTCTCTGTCTCTGTCTCTCTCTCTCTCTCATTCTGCCTCCTCTGTCTCTCTCTCATTCTGTCTCCTCTCGCTGTCTCTCTCTCTCTCTCTCTCTCTCTCTCTCTCATTCTCTCTCTCTGTCTCTCTCTCTGTCTCTCTCTCTCTCTGTCTCTCTCTCTCTCTCATTCTGCCTCCTCTCTCTCTGTCTCTGTTTCTCTCTCTCTCTCTCTCTCTCTCTCTCTCTCTCAGTTCTGGTGAAATGGCGGAGGAAGGGTCCGGTGCTGGTAGAGCCCCAGTCCTGTATCCCCCTCCTCCAAACTGCCGCATTCGAGAAGTGCACTGTGGCAATCAGGTGCGTCTGGTCGTCATAGCGATCCGCGACATCACTAAGGGCGAGGAGATCACCGTCGACTACAGTTTGACGGAGTGGGGAGAAAATGCCATGGTGAGTGTAACCATGGCGATAGCTGCAACATCTTTACACTGAACTGACCTTTTCTTGGTCTTAAACCGTGTTTGTTGTCTTGTAATCAGCCACACTTTTAGGATGTGTGCTAATGTAAACATCTGAAATAATGTAGTTTCATTTTTTATATGTGGGGAGTTTGTTGTGCTCACATGTGAGAGATCAGTAATAAAGCAGTGGAACACTAGAGGGAGCATTTCCTGGTCCACAGTAAATCAGGCCATACAATTGTTATACAGGAACTTTGCAAAGTACAGCAAAGCAAAGAGATTTCAAACTATATATATACTATATATATATATACACACGTGTGCGTGTTGTGATTGCGATGCTTTTTCTGGAGCTAAAAAGTCTTGGTCTGGAAAGACTGTCCGTTCTCAAACCAGTTTTTGTGATGTCACAAAACCAACACATTCCAGTGTATCTCCTTGTTCTGGCTACAGGGGTTTGGCTCCACACATTCATGCACTTATCTGGTAGTGCCATAAATTGATAAAAATTGGACTTTTGTTAGATTACATGAAGACCTGTGATTGGTTGCCCTGACAGAAATACTGTGATTGACATTTGAGTATCGCAGCCTTTTGTGATGCCAGTATTACAGAGTAACATGCCAGTAACGTGCTTGATCTGCCAAAAAAGTAGTCCCAGCTGCTTAGAGTGACCATTGCTGTTACCTAGCCACCAGGAATGATGGAATGATACAGGTGGGAAGAGAAGGATCCTTTATAACAACACTGGTGAACCAGATCACAGTTGTGTGGGCACTAGCTGATGAACAGTGGCAATAATGCATATATTTATATATTTGTCATTAGAAGTTTCAGTTGTTTAAGGGTTTAATAAATAAGGACTGATATTCTATAAACTGAGGTCTGTTAAGGAATTGATAAGGATCCCTGTGGGAACGCACAGCCACAACTTTATTGCTCTGGTAGCAATTAAGAGTATTGATAGCAGTCTGTTTACGTTTACGCCTCTAAACTGTCATTACTAAATGTTAGGGACTTTTTAGTTGTCCTAGTTAAATTCTATGCCATTACATAATGAATGGGTTGTTCTAGCTGTTCAGCCAGTTGGTCTGTGTGTGTGTTTCTGTTTGTCCATGTGTGCACGGGTGTGTACGCACGGGTGTGTAGAGATTAGTGCGACTGTTGCGGGTGAATGATTGACTAGTGTGTGACAGACTTGTCCTACTCCTCCGCAGGGCTTTCATGGCACGGTGCCTCCTGCTGGATTCGACTGCCACTCTGACCACGAGAACATTAAGAAGGTAAATTTACCGCTTCCCAGAGCACATAAAACTCGGTGTCACGGTGTCGTGATGAGCTTTACCTACACACCGGTGTGTGTTGCACAATCAGTGCACAGTGTCGAAAAGTAACCAGGGGCAAAAGGAAACAAAACCAGGGTCAAGGGCAGTTTAATGTCCCAGAATAACTGTAAATGTGGGACATTTTTTTTTGTTATAAATGATTTAATAACAAAAAAACTATACAGGAATGTTGCCATAACACTAATTAAACAGCTACAGTTTGCACAGGAGTATTCAGAAAACGTTATTGATCCCGGAGGAAGTTGCTAGCAAATCCGATCGAGTTAAAATAGATTTGATTATTTTGTAATCGCCCATATTTGGGTATAATCTGTCAGATTCACACAAAAGGGAAGGGCTGTGCTCAGACCAAAGAAAGATTGAGCTTCTCACAGTCAGAGTCAAAGGGTTTGGTGTGAAAATAAAGACGAAGCACAGAGAAAAGCACTTAATGCCGAGCGCTAAATGTGGTGGAGGATGGGTGAAGCTGTGGAGCTGTTTCTCCATCAAAAGGCCCTGGTTGTATTATTAGATACAAATCCAGAGCACACATCAAAATCTACTAAAAAAAATGGTCAAATGAAGCCAAAATCCAGCTTTTGCCAGGACTGCCCTAGTCCTCAGTCCTAAATCCAGCTGAACACCTGCAGCACAGGAAGAGAGTTCACTAGAGAACAGCCAGGACGCAAGATCTGTTGCGTTTCTGCGTTGAGGAACAGCGGAAAGTCCCATCTTCTGTATTCTCGAGTGTTAGAAAACATTTCAAGAGAAGACGCAGTGCTGGGGATTACACAAAACACACAATGAGGAACCGTCAAAAGTGACATCAAGTTTTTGGGACTTTTTTTTATCACCCTTGACTTTTTGGTGGTAATAATTTTCTTAATCTAAAATTTCACTTTTTATTCAGTCCTATTAAACAGGAGTGCTGATAATTCTGGAGGGCTCTACTTCTCTCTGTTGCTGTCTCTGTCTTCTGTGTCCCTTGTTTTTCTCTCACAAAACAAAGCAACACCCACAGTAATAATAATAATAATGAATATGGTAGTTATTCTAGTCAGATATACGTTATGTATGTTATTGCTCGTCATTTTTTGTGTATTTGTTTTTTCTTTCTCTCTCTCCAGGAGGAGGAGTCCGAACCGGTTTCTCTGTCAGATTATGTCACGCCGTCATGGTCCCTCTCTCCCTCTTCCTCCGCAATCTCTCACTCTGAGCCCAGCGACTCTGATCACGACTCAGACGATCCCAACAGTGAGGCGCGCAACCGGATGCCTCGCCGCCGCAGAAAGCGCAAATCAGCAGTGTCCTGTCCTATGGCTAATGCTAACGGGAAGAAGAAACCTCCTCAGCGGCCTCCAGGACGACCCCCCACACTGCCCCGCTCGCTCCCCTCCACCCCCCCGCAGCCTGCTGCCCCCTCGCGGCCGGTGTTTAAGTGCCCTGCTCCGGCGGGGGTCGCGGGCGGGCCTGTTAGTGTAGCAGCAGGTAGGGGAGTCAGTGTAATGGTACAGAAGCAGTGCTGTGTGTACTGTGGACGACACTACCGCTCACTCCCGCGCCACCTGGAGAAACACCACGCCCACCAGCCAGACGTACGAGCCGCCATGGAGCGAGCTCATGCTTCTGCTCACCTGCCACATCTGCATGCCTCCCTGCCTTCATCCTCCTCCTCTTCATCCATGCACCATCGCTGTCATAAAGAAATACCCGGGCACGGCGTTGTCGTAGCAGTGCAGCAGTCGCCGCCCACTGCATCCCCTTCAGCCAGAAGGAGCCCCGCCCTCTCAAGCCCCTCCCGCAAGAGCCCCGCCCCTCCACCAATAACCCCACCCCGCAGGGGAGGCGTTCCAGTGTCTGTGTTGAAGAGAAGCCCCCCTACCCCCGGGCCTCCTCCCCGAAAGGTGGGGCGGAAAGTGAAGAAAGAGAGAGAAGAGGTGGAAGTGGTGGAGAAGCCCAAAGAAGAGGTCGTTCCCATGGCACTGTTTGTGGAAGCAGTGAAGGAGGCAGAGATACATCACCCAAAGCTGGAAGACGAAGAGAACTATGAGAGAGATGACGACAGCGGAGCTGAGGACAAGAGTGACCTGTCCAGGTAAGAGCCCAGCCTTTTAAAACTCGTAAAACGAAGCAGGACGCTTTTCTCACGTAGACAAAGAACAGCTGAGAGACGGTGTCTTCAGGTTTGATGTGTCATGCTTGTGTGGAGCAGAAGCAGGGGAACGCACTAATGCAACTTTTATTTAATAAAAATGGTGGGAAATAGAACAAAGAAGGAGGAGATGACAAACACAGCTCTGACTCACAACAGGTTTGTCGAGTCTGTTGGTTAAGGTCCTGGATCGGAAGCATGCTGTGCTTCATATTCGGTAAAAGAAAGCCAGAGTAGATTTCCAGTGAGCAGAGAACCTCCGTTTGTGTGAACGTAAGTCTAAAGCCAGAAACGGAGACAGGCATAGTCATCAGAGCTGAAACAGGGGAAACACAGGACAAGCACACTCAGCAGCTCACTGAGCACGAAGGTGAGGGACAGGGCGTTTCAGGTCGAGCTGGAGAAGACGAGGAACCGGGGAATGAACTAGGAGAAACCAAGGAAAGTAAGAGCAGGGTGAAGCCCAGGGTCAGTACTCCGGTGACTGGGGCAGCCGGGGGCGTGGCGCTGGAGGCGAGGCTGTTACAGAATGTTCTGTTACAGAACTTAACAGTTTTAAAGCACAGACTAGAGGAGTGCTCTGCAGTTGCTGTGCCCATTGCTCTATTAAAAAGATGATACTACCTCTCTTACTACAAGCCTTTACACTAGACACTGGATTAATATTTTAAAGATCCTTCTCTACAACAGCACATTTCTGATGGGACTAACCGTGCAAATAATCACCTGTGATTCTAAACACGTCTTCCTTTGTTCTTCTCCGTCTACTCTTTTAACCATCTCTCTCTCTCTCTCTCTCTCTCTCTCTCTCTCTCTCGCTCTCTTCCAGTTCTCGTCGGCCCCACATGCTCCCTCTCCTCTCCTCCCTCTCATCCCTGGTTCTGTACCTGCGGCGTCTTCAGCACTCCGCCTTCATCTCGCTCTCGCGCTCTCCTCAGTCGGCCGAGGCTTGGCGCCTGCTCTGCCACTCCAGCCTGGCTCTGCTCATCCTCTACAACCGCCGCCGCGAGTGTGAGGTGTCCAAACTTACCATCCATGAGTACCAGGCCCGGGTTACCCCACACAGCCCCATCTCAGTGCCCCCTGGAGCCCCGCCGGCTCTGACCCCACTCGAGGCCTCGCTGTCCCCCTTTGAGCGCCTTGTATTGCCCCACCTGCCACGTGTGGGCGTCCAGGGCAAAAGGGGGCGTGTCCAGCCCCTGATTCTGCCCCCCCACTCTGAGGCCTGCCTGGAGCTTCTCCTGCAGACACGCCCTGGAGTCGGAGTGGACCCCCAGAACCCCTTCGTTTTCGCCCGGCCGTATCACTCTCCCGCCACTCCCCTGCGGGGCACGGATCTGCTCCGGAGTTTGGCCAAATCCAGCGGCACTCGCCACCCGCGGGCGCTCACGCAGACACGCGTGCGCAGGCAAGTGGCCATTCTGACCCAACTGCTTCTGCTGAGTGAGGGAGAAGAGGAAGGCCATCGCGGAGCCGCCACCCAGCGCCTGGAAAACTTCCTGCAGAAGGAGTACCATGTGACCCAGAGCTGCGCTACCATTGGTCAGGACCCGGGCCTGATGGGTCTGATTGGGCGAGTGGTCCTGTGTGGGGAGAGGGATGGCGTTCTGTTCCGGGGCATGAGCCTCCATCATATTTGCTTGGAGTTGGACGGTGAGTGTGTGTTTAATCCAGATATGAGAGATTTGTTAACACCTTTTATACACACAGTATAACACTGAACAGTAGATTACTGACACAGTCACAAGCCTGAAGTACAGATCCAGCAGGTTTTGTGCTCATTCAGATATTCCGTCTCTGTATCTGTCTCTGCAGTGATGTCGGGGAACTCTGCCGACTCTCTGTCAGAGGAATCAGAAGGAGAGCAAGAAGAAAAGGAAAAGAATGAATCTGCCTCCATCATGATAAAGAAGGGCAGCACTAACAGCAAGCCCCCTCGCCCCAAGAAGATAAATGTCTCTCCTTTCTCGCCCAACCGCAAGAGGGGCGCAGGACAGCCCAAACCAGGTGTGTGTGTGTGTGTGTGTGTGTGTGTGTGTGTGTGTGTGTGTGTGTCCAATTATTAACTTGACCACTAAGACCCTCAGTGCTGTGCAGGATCATGGTCATGGGTGCGCATGAGTTTTTTTTAAACAGCCCACTTTCTGTCTGTAAAAAAACGTTAAGTGATGTGTTTGCACATGAGCAATGATTAACATGCACTCTCTCTCTCTCTTCCTCTCTCCTCTCTCTCTCCCCCCCTCTCCTCTCTCTCTCTCTTTCCCTCCCTTCTCTCCCTCCCCCTCGTTTCTCTCTCTCTCCCCCCCCTCTCTCTCAGGTAAGCGTGGTGTTCTGAAGCGTCCCTGGTCTGAAGCGGAGCGCGCGGCCGTGGAGGCCCACCTGGTGCGGAACATTATGGAGCTGCGAGTTCCCGCTAAAGCCGACTGTGAACGGTGCCTGGAGCAGTGCCCCCTGCTGGTCACCAACCACCGTGACTGGAGGGCCATCAAGTTCTACTGCCACAACCGCATCCAGCTGCTGAAGAAAACCCAGCTGAGACAGAGTCCCCCCACCCTGTCCGTCTGCTGAGGCGGCCGGTCAGGAGCCGGAACGCTGGAGAATGCGAGGACTTTGTTATGGAGCTAATTTCCTGTCAAAAAGAGCCGTACATGAACGCAGTGACGAGGTCGGGAACTTAGTTTCAGGAGTGATATACCTGCCAATCCTGGCTTTATAACGCAATTAATAGCTTAACTTTCACTTTTCTCTACCTAAAGTGCTAAGCTATGAGTTTTAGATTTTAAAATGCAGACACTAAAAAAAAAGCACATGTAAGAAATGTGAAGTGGATTTCTGCGCTGCATTTTCATACCATTCCTTTTTGACAGGAAAGGACTCCATCCTTCAGACCAGACTAAAGCTGTAAATGTAACGTGTCGCCTCTTTCATGTACAATCAGCAGACGCTTCTGTTTCACTGGACAGAAGTGTTGAAGAAGCGGCACATCGACGGCGAGCCACGAAAAGCTCTTTTTTTACGCAGAAGGACTCTTTTTTAAACTCGTTCTGTAGAGAAGAGATGGTAATGGTACTCCTGACCCGACACTTTCAGACTCCTGGATAGGTGCTGCAGATGCTATCCTGACCCACGGCTGTCGTTTCATGATCATTTCCCATGTTCCTGTTACACAAGAAACAACACTAACCTTCATGTCGTTGCTCTCGGACTGAAACCTCTTAACTTTATATCTCTTTTGCATCTGAAACCCCCAGCTGTCCTTCACCGATACGCAGTTCATGATGCTTTGACCAATCCAAATGTTGGCTTTTCTTCATATTAGAAGTTTCATCCCTCTTCCGAAAGTTGTCCTGGAGAGACGAGGTTGTGTGACAGCATGTTTCCCCGAGGTCATCAAAGCCATTAACGTTTTCTATTTGAAGTTTAAATGGCGCTGGTCCCCGGTGAGCCGTGTCTGGCTGTCTGCTGTCAGCGAACGCTCAGACAGAAGGAGAACGTAAAGCAAAACACTTTAACCCAGTTTTTTTTTAACTGTGGGATAAAAGTGTAAGCTGACGGTTTGTGTACCGCGTGCCTTGCCTTGGTGATGCACCGGCCCAAAGAAAAACTACAATTTATTTCATTTCAACCCATCAGACGGCTGAAAGTGCCCAAGCTGGCCTTTCTTCAGTCTGACAGGACATTACTTTCTTCTCAGTTGATCCAAAAAAGCCTCTCTGAGCTCACACTGAAACACACCGAAGTTTCTCACAAATTTGGCTCCACCATGCAGTGCCAAAGTGTTTGGGTTTTTTTAAATAATGCACGGGAAAGGCCTTTGACCTCTTCAGAAGAAGGAAAAACTGAATGTATGGCAGAGGGTGACCGAGGTCAAATATTTTATACACGCATCCTTTTTATTAGTGGAATTTAGACTTAAACTCTTCTAATAAATAGGAAAAAACTGTGGATGTGGCCAATTTGCCCAGCCAGCGTTTCAGCATTTAATTTAAGAAGCTCCTGCAGCTCACAGACTTTCACTTTTGAACGTTCCACTACTTTTCTTAGTGGTTTCCGACTCATTAAACCCAGAGCATTTCACCTCCGCTGTGCGGGTCGGACTCGGTTCTAACAGCTCGGGACTCTCTAACGGGACTTTTGCGTTTTGTAGGTGCACATGGCTTTGTAAACATTGCTTAACCGCGATTGACTAGTCGAGCTTTACTTATATTTGTGTGTTTATCAGTCAAAACTGTTTATACGATGAAAACTTTCTCATTAGAAACACGTAACCACACCTAACACCTCAGCTTATACTTGAATTATTTAACGGTCTGTATTATCCTTAGTGTAACGTGTTGTCCTCGGTTCTGTCTACACTTGCTGTGTACATTACAGAGTTATATCTGATCTGTTCTGTTAATGCTAGTGTTGTTATTGTCCTTGTTTTTGGTATGGCAAGCTTCCCCTCCCCGTCTGAAACGTCTTGTACATATTTGATGTACATATATGTATATATTTAAGGGTTAAAACAGGAAGGAAGAACATCCGAACATGTTGTAAATACATGCCTTGTTTTGTGTTGTTTTTTTAAAGTGGTATGATAATAAAGTTTCGTTTGTAAAGCTGCAGTCTTTCATTCTGGGACAGTGGTGGAACTTGTCAGACTGGTCTCGTCCACCAGAGGGTGCTGTTGAACAGATACAAAAATTCCAAAGCCTTCAATCAACCCCTCCATCCACTTCGTACAGCTTCAACGATACCGAGGGCCAGTTAACCTCCATCCTCACCTCCAAAGAGCCGCACACTCCTTACTGAACCTCCCTGACCAGTGACTGAGGGGCTACACAGTCGGACTCTCTTTTATGACTTCAAAATCCCCTCAGTCCTGCCTAAACAAAAACAAAAAATAATAAATTCACTACATTAATCTAGTTCGAGCGGGAGAAATGATACAGGACTTGTTGTTTGATTAAAGTGGTTAGAGACGTTTGCAGTTAAAACTTGGACTAACATCTAAGAGACATGTTTTTATATAATTTTCAGTTTTTTAAAAAAACATGTATTCTAACAGACCAATATAAACTGCTCAAAAATATAAAGGGAACACTTAAATGACGCAATGTAAGTTCAAGTCAGTCAAACATCTGTGAAATCACACTGTCCACTCAGGAGGCAACACTGTCACTGAGAGAGTAGACTGAGAGTGTAGGCTGAGAGAGTGTAGACAGAGTGTAGACTGAGAGAGTGTAGACTGAGAGTGTAGACTGAGAGTGTAGACTGAGAGTGTGGACTGAGAGTGTAGACAGAGTGTAGACTGAGAGAGTGTAGGCTGAGAGAGTAGATTGAGAGTGTAGACTGAGAGAGTGGACTGAGAGTGTAGGCTGAGAGAGTGTAGACTGAGAAAGAGTAGACAAAGTGTAGACAGAGAGTGTAGGCTGAGAGAGAGTAGACAGAGTGTAGACAGAGAGTGTGTAGACAGAGTGTAGGCTGAGAGAGTGTAGACAGAGAGTGTGTAGACTGAGAGTGTAGACAGAGAGTGTGTAGACAGAGAGTGTAGGCTGAGAGAGTGTAGGCTGAGAGTGTGTAGACAGAGAGTGTAGACTGAGAGAGTGTAGGCTGAGAGAGAGTAGACAGAGAGAGTGTAGACTGAGAGTAGACAGAGAGAGTAGACTGAGAGAGAGTAGAGAGAGTGTAGACAGAGAGTGTAGACAGAGTAGACTGAGAGAGTGTAGACTGAGAGAGTGTAGACTGAGAGAGTGTAGACTGAGAGAGAGTAGGGTGAGAGAGTCTAGACTGAGAGAGTGTAGACTCAGAGAGTAAACTGAGAGTGTGCACTGAGAGAGTGTAGACTGAGAGAGTATAGACAGAGTGTAGACAGAGAGTAGACTGAGAGAGTGTAGACAGAGTGTAGACAGAGAGAGTGTAGACAGAGTGTAGACTGAGAGTGTAGGCTGAGAGAGTGTAGACTGAGAGTGTAGACTGAGAGAGTGTAGACTGAGAGTGTAGACTGAGAGAGTGTGGACTGAGAGAGTGTAGACTGAGAGAGAGTA
>JBBIGB010000149.1:22975-33309 GCA_037577075.1 Alestopetersius hilgendorfi | reverse complement strand
GCGGCGCCACCAGAACCATCTGATGAAGAACTTTCTGTGAGGAGCTTTTAGAGACAGACGTCTGGTTCCATTCACCTTCACTGTGACTGTAACTCTGAACCTCTCTGTTTAATACCCAGCTGGACCACCGGCCAGCACTGATGTATTTAAGTATACCAGAGTAATGGAGCTCTGTGGGTTCAAATCAAGTAAAAACACATTTCAAAGTAAAAGCCCTGTAAGCAGGAAGAGGACGTTGCACTGACCCACCATGAAGGGGTGATGGGTCCTGGATGTTACCAAGAAACAGGACACACCCACTTCTCTCTCATTCGGAGACCCACGGAGAACCGGCGGCAAGAGCAGCCCGGAACCGAGTCCAGATCTTCTGCACGAAGGTGTGAATAAACAGAACTAAGTCGCTTTTCTTTCACAAACCTGCGGTCTGAGCTCCCGAAAGCAGACGTGGCGATGTGGCTCCCGACTCCGGCTTGACCGCCGCATGGTGAATTTTTGATTATTATTATTATTTTGTTCCATTTCCTCCTAATAGAGCAACTATTCATGACCTGAGATTAAATGTCAGATAGAAACTTTAATGAAATCGGTAAATTCATTAAGTGATGTACAGTCACACACATTACACTTGTATCTGCTTTGCCTTGTCTGGGTTTTAACCGAAAAAAACAAACAAACAAACACAAACAAACAAACAAAAACATAAAACAAACAAACAAAAATAAACAACAGTCCTTGTTTTCCCTAAATGAATCCTTTAATTTCAGAATACATTTTTTCTTCCTTTTTTTTTGTTTCTTTTTCTTTTTTTTGAGTAAGTCAATCTAAGTACTATTCATTTTTATAAGCATGAAAAGTATGACTCCAGTTCTTATTACTTTTATCAACAGAGCTATGCTGTCATGAGGAATGACTTTATTTTCGGGTTTATTATACAACATTATGAACCATGAATTTAATGTTGTTCAAATGAGAGAGAGAGAATTTTTTTTGTTTCTTTTTTGTGTTTTTTTTTTTAAACCAGCTTTCCTTGCCACAATTTCTTTCACAACTGCTCTCTTTAAAGCCGTGATCCCTTTCATGTCGATCCGGATGATTTCCATGACTGAAAAAACAAACGACTCCATAAAAAAACAAAAAGTAAAAAACAAAAAAAAAAAACACAACTCCAAAAACAAACAAAAAAAAGACCAGATACTTCAAGACTATCCTGGGTTAAGAAAATAACTGTTGATTCAAAGTGGAGAATTTCCTGATTAATCGCTTGTCAAGATAAATAATGATTAATTCCTTTTTTCAACTTTTTTTCTGTTTTTTCATTCTTTTCTTTCTTGTTTTTTTTTCTCTTTTTTTGCAGTGACTTGTTTATGCTGTAGGAACAGTCTGTGGAAGCCATTACCTGTGGGTTTTAACAGTCTCCGTGTGGTTTGAGGTGCTTGTCTCAGGGCAAGTTGACCCCTGTGACCCCCCCGGCACTGACAGACACCCCCGTTGTTGTTGTTTTGTTGGTGTTTTTTGTTGTTGTTACCCACTGCAGCTGCGCCCGACTCCGCGCCCGCCCGGCAGAGGCCCGTGTCAGACGCTGGTGATGGAGGCGAGGCAGTTGGGGGATTTCTGCAGTTTCTCGGCCTGGGTGGTGGGGGGTTCGGGGATGGTGCGGAAGGTGAAGGGCGGGCCGATGCTGGTGCTGCCCATGTGACCCGGACTCAGAGCAGGGTTCTGCCGCCGGTTACTCTCCACGATGCTCGAGGTGTTGGACGCCAGACTCTCCCGTGTGCTGTGAGAGGGGAGGACAGGATAAACAGAGTGTGTTTTTAATATAAACATTTTATTTAAATATAAGCTTTTATTTTATGTTTTTATTTTAAAGTGTTTTTAATGTAGATTTTAAACTTTTATTTTATGTATAAGTGTTTTTAATGTAGATTTTAAAACTTTTATTGTAAAAAACAAACAAACAAACAAAAACATGCAAACAAAAATAAACAACAATCCTTGTTTTCCCTAAATGAATCCTTTAATTTCAGAATACATTTACTTTTTTTGTTTCTTTTTGTAAGTCAAACTAAGGACTATTAATTTTTATAAGCATGAAAAGTATGACTCTTATTAGGGCTGGGCGTGTTTTTAATGTAAATTTTAAACTTTTATTGTATCTTCAGTTCTATGTAAAGCGTCTTTGAGCTTATTATCTATAAATAAAATGTATTATTATTAGCTTTCCCATCCTGGTGTCAGTATCCCCTTAAGAAATGGAATCAGAACTGAAACTGGAGAGAAAACGCCAGGTGTGAATGCACGGCTGCTATAACGGCTGATTGGAGACGCAGGTTTTATGGCCAAAAAAAGTGTGTTAAAAAATTCTGCTCACAGAAGGATAAAGAACTAGACCATTTTACCATTGAACCACGGAGGGGAGTGTCAGCTCACTCTCTATTATTGAGCCTGATCAACTGATCAAAAAGCTGAATACTAACTCAATATACCAGATATTAAAGAGCGTTTCGCTTTGGACTCAGTATTCAATACGGGCTCAGATGAGAAACGGAGCCAAAAATGGCTGGAAAGGAAACGATAATAATAAAACTTAAGGATCCGCAATCACTCTAATAAATTTAGGTATTTGTTGTAGTGAATGCCGACTTTACTCAAAACACCTGGCCACTTTATTCGAAACACCCACTGTGCTCAAAACGCTGGCACTTCATTAAAGGTAAAGGGGTATACGGCAGGCAAACAGGGACAGTCGCCCTTAAGACACGGAGAGTTAAGTGTCTTGTTCAAGGACACAGTGGTAGAAAGTGGGGGGGTCCTCCAGGGCTATATTACAGAAAGTTCCTTTCTTAACTGTGTGGTAACCATGGTAATGGCAGTTTAGGATCTTATTTAGGAGGAAAACCGCCACAGTACAACTGTTCCTGAGTCCGTTTTCCTCTCCATTTAGACAAATGCGCTTCGTGGTTCACAGGCAAGGGTTTTACCCACTAGGCCACTCCGACCCCTTTAGACACACCCCTTGGGCTTTCACACGCTGGACACTTTAAACCAATCCGCTTGTGCTCCACAAACAGCCCGTTTTTGGAAAAAAATCAGTTCAATTCACTGGACACTTTATTAGAAACACCGCCTTGTGCTTCCACACACTGGCATCTTTAATAGAAACAGTCCCTGTGCTTCTGTTTACTGGCCACTTTATTAGAAACACCACCTTGTGCTTACACACACTGGCCACTTTATTAGAAACACCACCTTATGCTTCTTCTTCTTGGTCACTTTAATAGAAACAGCTTAGTGGCTAACACAATCTGTGCATCAACAAATGGGCTACAGTCTGTAACTGAACCTCAGCAAAGTATAGTTATGAGGGAAGGGTTTCTGATAAAGTGGACGCTGTGTGTACGTCTTTATACCAGAATAAGGACTGTGAGGTGTAACAGTGGGAGCCTTTTGATCTTGCTGAGCAGAAGAGGCTGGGTATGTGAGCAGTACGGTGCGATTTGCTGGCGTAGTAGAGAGATGCTCTTCTCTCTGTAACTGCGGCACTTCCTCAGATCAGTCCCACACAACCCTACTAGAGCAGAAGCAGGACAGAATGACATCATTGCTAATTTGATGAGTCATCTGCGGAGCGCTGAAAAATTGCTGCGTACCAATACGAGTGCGGCGGCATAAATCAGCCCCTCAAACTCACGGTGAGTACTAATTAACACACACTCACAGAGTTTATGAAGAAACTACATTAAGACTCCGTCAGTTTAAGTAAAAAGATCTTCAGCTGTAGGATGTGACCCTTTAAAGGACCCACATTTCAGTTCCACTCTCAAAAGTAAAGAACCTCTGAAAACTTGGTAACACACTTTGCGTAGATGCTGAATACTGAACAAGGGTTTCGTTTCCTGTTATATTATGGTTTTGAAAACTGATAAATATCAACAGACGTTATTTGACGTGTTCTGAGAGCAAAGGAGTTTCCATTTACAGAATGGAACTTAGCAGTGGTGGCCAAGTTAGCAACCAAAATATCAAATGTTCTTAATATTATGCCAAACTCACTTTTTTAAAAACAAGTTACAAAAAGGTCTATGGGCTACAAAACATGTTCATGAAGTTCTTTGCACAGAATCACTCTCACATAAAGAGATTCTTCAGCTTTACTTTCCACAGTTACAGGCCCTTTCAGAACCAGCCATTTCAGGGCTCTGTCACTTTTATGCAAATAAGCTGTTGCTGGCCATGCCCACCCATCCCATGCTTTTGAAACAAAATGAAGAAGTTAGTTCATACTGAACTGTGACAGAAACACCAAAGTCATTATTTGAACAGCTGACTTGTCCCGGACAGCAGGTCCAGATCCTCCACGCCGCTGAAGACAACTACTTTACATTTAAACAACAGTATTTAAGGTGGAGGAACCAGGGTGTTTCTGGGACACGGCCATTGAAAATGAACTGAAAGCCGGTATTCTCTGTCCAGGAGAAAGTGCAGGATTTGTGCTGATCTTTACAGCAACAACACAACACTTCATGAGTGACTCGCCTCTGTCTGTAGACACAGCACTCGGCTTCTCCATGCTCCAACACCAGCAGACAACATGGAGGACCTACAGCTAATCTAGTGGGTGGGCTCTCGACAGATGCGGGGCGGTTCTATGCAGATTGGCCCAGTATTGGGCCCTCCGTCCAAACGGCTCATTTTAGAAAATATTTTCTAGGTATATCTCGGTTTTGCTCACAACCTACACCATTGAGAAGAGAGTCCAGATCAGACCTGTTTAGTTAAGATTTGTTTGTCTACCAGCAACTTAACTTGAATGAATAGCATGTGCATAGTTTGACACTGTGACATCTTTTGAATCCGATTGGGACAAGTCATTCTAAAAATATACTGTTTACAACAAAAATGCAGAAATCCGTTGGTCAAGAGGACTTATAACTTCAAGAACCCGATAATAGTGGATGTTCCCTCTGTGTCCACCGTGAGTGTTTGCTTACCGTGGGGAATTAAAGCCGCTGTCTACGGTAACGCTGCTGCTGTCCATGCTGTCCAGCCGTGCCGAGTGCGCAGACTTCTGGCTGCTGGTGTTCTCGTTCTCCTTAGGGCTCAGCAGAGTCAGGTTGGTCTCAAATTTCCTCTGAAGATCACGTTCCTTCTCCCGCTCCAGCAGCCACTGCATGGTCCCGCCCCCAACCCCACCGCCAACACCACCCTCTCCACTTCCCGCCCGCCCTTTTCCCTCTGCCGGAGCTGCCTCTTTATGGGAAGAATCCTCCACCTCTTCCTCATCATCATCGTCTGACACGTTGTAGTAGTCAAACGTGGCTTCCGAGGCAGAGGGGGCGCCCTGTTCTGAACTTGTAGGCGGCGGGGCTGATGCGGGTGATGGGGTGGAGTTAGGTGGTGTTGTTTGGGGTTCTAGGGTGTCAAGCACCTCAGACGATTTCATGTGAGGGGTCTTTCGCAACGTGCCTGATTTCGAGTAGCCACTGTCCACATAGCTCATTGTCAATACATTGTGTGGTGGCTTAAACAAAGTGTCCTTACTGAAAATCTCTTTCCTTTTATCCACAACCAGTCCACTGCTGCCACCACCCACACCAACCCCTCCCCCGCCCCCCGGGTCGGCATTGTGTTGATGCTGTATCAAACGTCCATTTGACATGGGCTCAGGCGTCTGGCTGGGTGTGGGTTTACCCGAGCCATTGTGGCCCTTGGTGGAGGTGTCCTCTTTGTAATCCATGGGGTGTGGGGAGGTGAGGTGTGGCGTCTGCCGGTCGGCTGGTGATCCCTTACGGATTCCGTCCGATGGCGTTAAAGTGTCGTGGTCGGCTTTGCCCAGCGGCAACGGGGCAGTTAGGATTGTTTCGTTCGACGTATTGCACTGGAAGTAGTCGTCCGCAAGTGGCTTGGGCGACAGGGCCTTCAGATCGCTGTAGGCCGGCAAGCTGTCCCTGCTCTTGTTCCGCTCCAGAGGTGTGTCCAGGCTCATCTTACCCATATCGGGCACAGACATCTCGGAGTTGAACTTAGCAGCGGAGAACATGATGCGTGAATAATGGGACGATTTTTGTGAGGAGGCTCTGAGTGTCCCATCATCGGTATAGTATCTACTCCGATGGTCTGGACTGCGGTCATACTCCTCTGGAGTGCCTAGAGTGGAACTTCCGCCTCCCAGTGGGCCCTTGGAGTTGTCCATGGATCTTGACCTCTCCTTGGCCTTGTCTGGCCGCTCGGTGCGGGATTTGCGGTCCTGTGTGTGGCTGTGACTCCGGTGCACCCTGGAATGCGAGGTACCACGTGAAGGCTCTGGGAAGGGCATCTCTGTCCGTCTCTTTGCGAGCTCACCCGACACGTCCCATTCAGGCGTAACAGGGAAATAGGACTCTGCAATATTGGGGTTGCTGTGGACAAGGTAAGCAGCGCCACTCCTGCGCTCCACTGTGTACATTCCTTCCCTTGGAGAGCGCACAAGAGAGTGACTGAAGAAGCGATAGTCCCTCTCCAGGCCCATTGCAGCAGCCAAGTCAAGGTTGGAGCCCTCAGACGGATCTCCACGAGAGGTCTGGCGGGTTTTGCTGTGGGACCGTGACTTGCCATGTGGGACACGACGGTGACCCCGGCTGCGTCGGCTGCGGGCACTGCTGTGCTGTGCAGACGAATTTGCCTTGCAGCGCTGAGCTCGCTCCTCCTCCAAGCGCTTCATCACGGCTGTGTGGCGTGCCACATTCTCCACGGTCAGATCTGGGTTGATCCGTCGGATGATCTCCATTTCCACCTCGCGAGGGATGGCCGCAGAAGAAGGGGTGTCCTCGTCCCGAAGAGGCCACTCTTCTGGTGGAAACTGGGCAGAAAAGGTCGCCAGGTGCTTCGTCTTGTCTTTCCTGAAGCTCAGTCTGAAAAGCTTTAGCCCAAACTTCTTGGATTGCCTCTCGCTGCTGCCCCCTGCACTCCCCTCCTTCTTCTTGGTCAGAGTGTCTGTCTTGTAAGAGAAGGAAGGGTTGCTCCTGGTCTTGTCTGGATCAGGTGGGTGTTGTATGGTTGGTGGAGGGGGTGGGGGCTGAGGATATGATGGGGGATCTCCCTTAGGTTCCTTCGGAGACTTCCGCTGAAGTGTGGTGTGATTGCTTGGCACCTCGTCACGATATGAGTTGTATGAGTCGCAGTGGTTCTTGTGATTTAACCTTTCCCGCACGCAACCAGCTGTCGAAGGGGTGATTGTGCCAGACTGGGGTGATGTACACTGCTGCTGCTGTGACTGTTGCTGTTGTTGCTGCTGCTGTTGTTGCTGCTGCTGCTGCTGCTGCTGCTGTTGCTGCTGCTGCTGCTGGCGTTCCGGATGCCGATCATCCAGGTGGTACCACTTGCTGTTGGTGCGTATGAGAGAGGGGGTGATGAAGTAGGTCTGGGGTGTAACGATGCAGTAGCCCTCAGGCGTGGGGTAGATCTTCCGCTCCCGAACCAGCATGTTGAGCGTGTGCCGCAGGATCTCTGGACTCGGTGTGGGTACACCTGAGGGAAGAAAGGTGGAGAAAAATCATCAAGGTGGAAAATCATTCTGCCTCAAAAGCAGCTGCACAAATCATCAGGGAATATGTCAAAACACTGATGCTCTTAATCAAAAAGGTGTTCTCTGAGTAATGCCAAAGGAGGACAATTTTAGTTTCCTATAGAAATTAAATGAGATGCATCTGGAAAATCTTCTAAAGGTATATGCACCCTTGAGGGTTCTTCCAAGAAGCTCTCTGCAATATTTTATAATCACGCAGCCTAGTTACAAAGTGAAAGGTTTATTAAAAGAACCAAGATTGGTTCTCCCGTGGCATCTGACAAAGAATCGAAGCTGCTCTTTTCAATTTTCAATTTTTCAAGATTCAACATGTATAAACTGTAAACTATTATACAGTTAAATATGTGGATTTCTGAGACATGGAGCAGGGAAAGAACAAAAAAGGGAAAAAAATGGATTAGAGGGTTCATGTTGAGGTTAGCATTATGCAGCGTAGGTTTGGTGTTGCCAAAGGCGTCTGTGCTGCCAGAAGAAGGATTAACCAGGAGTAGGTGTAATTAAACAAACAACCACTGAAAGCCAATCAAAGGCAGCGCTTTGCTCGCTGATATCCACAACCACTAGTATATCCACCAATCACAGCAGAGCAGGCATTACCTCATCTTTCATCATTGGGCCTGTAAGCCCCTCAATCTGATAACGGCTCTAAAACTGGCACTGTTAGTCTGACCAAATTGGTCCTCCTTCATAAGATTAGCTCACACGAGCTTCTGCAGAGCTTCCGTCTTAACATCTCCGTGGCCTTTGTGACATTAAATAGCTGAAATATCGCAGTGCAATGAAACTGCGGTCAAGCCTGTTCCCAGGCCGCCACAGGGGGAGCTACAGAGAAGCAAGCAGAACTGTTTTTTAAATATAGAGTTGTGTGCAATAGTTTTGGCACCCCCATCAAATGCATTTAGTATGCATCATCAGTCGTGAACTTGTGCACATTTTAATGCATGAACTAGTAATTTTTACATTAAAAAGAAAAAAAACATATCCTGGCCTGTGTAAGAGTTATGGGATGTTTGGTATTTTTTATAAACTCGAAACAAATAGAAAAAAGCCATGTTTAAGTGTGTTCTCCCATTGAGGACATACACTTGTTTACATTTCAGGCAACAAGACATATACTTTTACCAGGTTTGTCCAAATGTTTGGGCTTTCTGAAATGGCAGCTGCATTTTTGTGTCAAGTTTGTGGCGTGAACCTCATGAATACATGATGGCAGCTGCACCAAAAGCGGTGGCAGACTTTAAACAAAAAACAAAACAAAAACAAAAAAGCGCCCGTGTTCTCGTTAGCGCCGTGGATGAAGCTTTGACTGGTGTTTTAAGAGTCTGCACGGCAACCAAACAAGGCCTGAAGTCTCGCAGACACGTGACTCCAGCAGACTAGACTGGGTGCTGCAGGGTACACGGCGTCCTCACTCTGGTCCTCACATTACCTCAATCAGCTTTACCACACACACACACACACACACACACACAAATACATGCACGCACACCATTGAAGCAGGCAGGATAAAACAGAAGATAAGCTGTGACTGGTCTGGGTTAAGTGTTGCCTGCCATTACATCATACCCCGGTAGTTGCCATAACAACATGACGCAACGATGGAGACTCGGCTCTTTTTCTCTCTCCCTCATTTTTGTCGCCTCCCTCTTCGTGAGGAGGGAGCGTGGTACTCCTCGCAGTCAAGTTTGCACACTCTGCACTTTGACTGGTCAGTATTGGCTGTGTGGGGGTTTTTATATCCTGCGTGTTCATTGGCTGGAACCTGGTCCAAACACCAGACATCATGGTGATGGAAGGGACTAACACTAACAGACTAACAGGCTTACTACACCTGATACTAGAGATCCACTGGGGACTCAGAACCAGGGGTCGGCAACCTTTAACACTCAAAGAGCCGCTTGGACCCGGTTTCCACAAAACAGAAAACACCAGGAGCTGCAGATCCTTTCGGACATCTAAAATGAAGATAACACTGCACATATAAAGTTTTTTACTTTAATGCTGTTTATAAAAACTAGACTAGTGTGTTGCTTGTGAAATGTTATTTATTCAAAGAAAATATTTTGAACCTTTAGAAACACATTGTATTTTAATGTTACAAGATCACAATAATGATAAAAATAAAATACACTTAACACCTAGAACAGCTGACCGAGTCAGTTGCTGTAATTTAATCAGAATCGGAGTCGTGTCTGTTGGCTGCAGCTCTGTGAGAGTCGTGTGGGTGTGGTGAAGGAACATGGACACACGGATTGACTGGAATCACATTCCTTATATTTGTCGCTCACACACTCGGTCAATAAAAGCGATTCTGACTCTGATTCTGACTCTGACTCTGGCGCCTGGTGCTGCACGACCGGCTCTGGGTCTGAACTCCACTGGTCTCTTGCTGTATCTGCTGGCTGAAGGTGTGGATGTGTGCCGGCGGTTGTAGGACTAAACGCTCGAACAAACTGTAGCAACGTTGGATAAGGAAGCACCTTGTGCAAAACTGGGCACTGCGTCAATTGACGCACACAGCCGTTATAGGTGTAGCCAGGTAGCTGCCGTTCTAGTGTTAAATTACTATTTATTATCCAAAGCCACAGGGAGCCGCAACATCCGACACATCCGACCCCTGAGTTAGACCTTTCTGAAGTTAAAACCGAATATGGAAACACAAATAATTCTGTACAATTATCCCCAAATCCTCATTTTACATTTACATTTACATTTACGGCATTTAGCTGACGCTCTTATCCAGAGCAACGTACATCAGTGCTTAAGAAGTCCA
>JBBIGB010000141.1:17691080-17710325 GCA_037577075.1 Alestopetersius hilgendorfi | reverse complement strand
TTTGTAGAAAGCCTTTTTGTAAAGTATTTGTAGAAAGCCTTTTTGTAAAGGTTTTGTAGAAAGCCTTTTTGTAAAGTTTTTGTAGAAAGCCTTTTTGTAAAGTTTTTGTAGAAAGCCTTTTTGTAAAGTGTTGTAGAAAGACTTTTTGTAAAGTGTTGTAGAAAACGTTTTTGTAGAAAGCGTTTTTGTAAAGTTTTTGTAGAAAGCCATTTTGTAAAGTGTCGTAGAAAGCCTTTTTGTAAAGTTTTTGTAGAAAGACGTTTTGTAAAGTGTTTGTAGAAAGTGTTTTTGCTAAGTTTTTGTAAAAAGCGTTTTTGTAAAGTGTTTGTGGAAAGCCTTTTTGTAAAATGTTTGTAGAAAGCCTCTTTGTAAAGTATTTGTAGGGCCTGAATATTCTTTGTTTTGTTTTTTTTTATACTGAAGATGTATGTAGACACACACGCACACACACAGTCGTATGTAGTCTGTGCACAGACACCTCCGAGAGTCCTGTGGTGTTTTGAGATGTGGTCAGCTTGACGGCTATCACAAATTGAGGTCCTCTGTTCCGCTGTGGTTTAGCAGTCAGATTTCTCACGAGCTAAATAAAGCCGGGGGACGAGCTGCCTTGAATAATTCCACCTCAGCGGTTTACCTGCCTTCGCTGCGTATGTAGCTTTGCACTTTGTTATTGCCGTCTGTTTTGCTATACGTTGACATTTACACTATATGACAATTTCTATTTATATACATATTTACAGAATGAAGTACGGTCAGTCATTCGCCAGTACCAAGAAAGCAAAAGCAAACATGTAGTTTTAGTTCATAGCAAACATACGGAATGGAAACTGAGGTAACAACTCTGGAAACACAGTTTTCTGAAAGATCTGTTTCTTAGTCTAATTTTGTACTAATTCACTCATTTTTTCCTCCCTTCAGTGGTTCTAGAGAAACTAAACTCTCTGTATATTGTTCATTATAAGGTTGTAATACTGCTATTATTTTCATATTAGTCTCACTGATGCGTGAGAGTTCAACCCTGTTATCTACACGTACAACAAACAAACAATAGATTAATCTGCAGAAAGTTATCAGTAGAACAGAAGACCGTCAGCCGAGCGCCGAATTTAGTTTTTACTAAATATGACTAAAGCCTCGAAGCTACATTAAAATAAACGTTACCAATGAAATCAGCACCGAGATTCTAGAAGAAACACCACAGAATGGAATTAAACTCAATTTCGTTACCTGCTGTTACCAATATATAAGCTTATTTCATTGAACTGTACCGAATGAGAAGCCGGTCACATAATTTCACATAATCGGCTTCAAAAGCCTGGAGGTTCCCATCGGTGACCCCGGGTCCTCGTTACTGATTCCAGCAACTCAATATATGGGTCAATGACCTGATGTGCATTCTTGTTAACCCATTATTTTCCCATTGTAAAAACGAATGTACTGAATTCTACACTGCCTCCATTTTGGGCATTTGTGCCTCCCAAAGTCCTAAAACAAAAGAAGAAACCCATGAAAACAATAGACAGAAAAGACGGTACTCAATTTTTTTAAAACTCAAAACACGGCTGCTTTAAAAACGTATACGACTGGCTGAGAAATTACGGTTTCATCAAATGTCATGTCGCACAACCGACAAAACTTTTATTCCGACAAGCTTTTAAGAAAGAGCACCATATCATATCAAGACCTCAAGTGGCCCATGAGGTACAATCGCAAGGCTGGACTAGTTTACAGTAGTTCTGAATAACGTCTGGTTGCACCACCTGACATCCGTGTGCTAAACCGATGAGCTTTAAAACTACTTACCAGATTCCACAAACACGACACAAAACATCAGATCCACTCTCGCAGTTACAAAAAACAGCTAAAAGAAAAAATGCACATCGTATGCTTTAATAGCAATGAAAATATAACACGACATCGTCATTGACCCATATAACGACCTACAGTTGGGGCACATGCCCTTTGTTTCATTTGTCCCTCACGTGTGAGAAATTGCCGGGAAAACAGGAGTCATTTAAAAAAATTACTATAATAAATGGATTCATTTTCCTAATTTCTGTAAACAGTATTCAAGAAGACTTTAATGGACTGCTAATGACTATTTTACAATTATGAGCAGAAAAGAGAAAACCTGGAGTTCGGTGGAATAAAAAAAAAAAAAGAAAAAAGAGCAAAAAACAAAAAACCAAAAAAAAACATGACCCTAAAGGTTAGTATGAGTGCCAAGAGGGAAAAACGGTGTTTAATAAAGCATCAGTGTGGGACTCCATAAACTATAAACTGTACATTTACAATCACGCACAGGTGGTTTTTTTTCAGCTATTTATTTTCATTAACTTGAGAGCATTAAGGTTATAATCCAAACAAGTTCTGTTAGGAAATGAATTATCAAAATGTAGTTTAAAAAAAGTGTATAGTCAGCAGTACATATATATGCATGAAAGAGGGGAAACAAAAGGGTTAAAACTTACATAATTCTCATATTCGCTCAAAAGTCGATCCGTCCCAAATGAATGCACCTAGTTTGTTATATAGTTTAGCTTTTTTTTTTCCTTCCACCCCTAATTTGCAGGTTATAGGAACATATATATATACACACACAATCTTCCTGTGCTCTAGTCATATCGTTTTTCTTTTATCTTTTTTTTTTTTTGGACAACTTTCAGTCAAAACAGAATGGACTCCCTAGCACCAGCGCTCCCTGGCCATGTGGGTTCAACGAGCTTCAAATAGTCAAATGCAATTAAATAAAATAAACAAACAAAAAAAAAGGATACTAATAAATACAAGGGATACTGTAAGGATGTAACAAAAGTTATAAGATTGCCTATGTGATTGTAATGTTCACAAAAAAAAAATATTTCAAAACAAAAAATAAAAATTATCCCTTAAAAGTGTGTGTGAGCTTAATAGCAAGAGACAGAGGCACATCCAATTCGACTTGGGGGGGTCTGGGGGTGGGGGGGGCGACTTTTCACGACATCACGTGAGGAAGGCATAACAATACAGTGATATCTTTACACTCATTTGTACTGCAATCAAAAAAAAAAACAAACAAAAAAAAAACCACATTATTACAGCTCCCTGGCTATTGTACAAGGGTTTAAAAGCAAAAAACGGAGACCTAAAATAAAAAAAGAACTTAAAAGCCGTATGGAGATTACAGTCACTATAACGAGTGTTCTTTAGGAGTCCCGTCCCGTCCTCGACTCCCGTGTCGATCGTTTATGAAGAATTCAGGGATCGAAACGAACAAGAGAAGGAAGGAGGGAAGGAAGGAAGGAAGGAGGGGCTCCTTTGATGGGGATGTCCTAAAACTAGCGTCTTCGGTTACGAGGGTTAATATAAATAAAATGCATACTACAGCGATCTTTTTTTTCTCCTTTTTTGTTATAAAAGTCTTCCTGTAAATAATACAGTCAGTACAGATACAATACAAGGTAAAACCAAATGCCAGTACAAGCCTATCAATATACATTTTTAACCCCCAACAACAACCCCCAACCCCCCCACCCTCCCCAGAAATGTTTTGTTTTTTTCTTTTGTCATTTTTTTTTCTTTACATTTTCCTCAAAGCACAACCTATTGTTTCTATACACTAGCTACGTAGGCGTGGTGTTTGGGGGGTTGGGGGGGGGTAAGGGTTCAGAGCAACATCTTTGAGGGGGGAGGGGCCAAACTTATAGGAGGGGAACGCACAAGAAACGATGCGGCAAAGAAGTGAACCCTTATAGCGCAACGCTGTCATCTGCAGAATAATAAGGTTTGAAGCTCATCTTCGCACTGCAAGAAACACAGTTAGAAACAAATTAGAACATCAAACGGGAGAACCAAAAATAACCAAACAAAACAAAAAAGAACATCCTTGAAAGTTCTACACAACATGGTGACTGCAGTCAGTTCTCAAATACGATCTACATACTGTCAGATCTAACTCCTACACATAAAAAAAATTCTCTCCCGATAATCGGCGATTGACGTCTTTGTAGGATATTGAAAATGTCAAATGCTGTCAAGGTGACCAGAGAGAGGATGGAGATGGGATGATGGATGAGGTTTTCCCTAACCGTGTTACCTTTGCTACCCTGACCAAATCGCTAAGGGTCAATCTGCAGGGTCTGATACGGTGACCTTAGCTGAACCTACAGTAATCGTCTCTCTTAGTGCCGCATCTTTCTGAACGATCGTGTTACTGAGGAAACATAAACAAAAAAAAATCTGACCTATCAATAGTCCGCTGTGAAATGTAGTCCTCCATCAATCCATTCTTAATTCAAGAGTTCAAGTTCAACTGACTTTAAAACAGTTAGCCTTCAAGCAGTTTATACTATACAGAGTGATCATCCTAGAACCACGGGGTGCAGGGTACACCCGAGCACCTCCCGGGTAAAAGGGAAATCAAGTGATGCAAGGATGCAAGTAGGGTCAGCTGCAGTGTTTGAAATGAACCGAGGTGAGACGCTTGTGTGGCACGCCAGCCTAAGACTGCCTCAGTAATGTAATGGTTCGTGTACCGAGTCCTTGTTTTATTCAGAGTCTCTGGGAACAGACGGGATGGATGGAAGGGTAATCCTCTAAAGCTAGACAACAACCTGCTCAACGAAAACAAAAGAGGAAAAAAAAATAAAGAGGAAACCTCACAGCTTCGCCTTTTACTTTATGGTAACTGCAGATGGAGTGAGAGGAGGATGGGGGCAAAGGATATATATATATATATATATATATATATATATATATTTTTTTTTAATATATATATTTATATTTGGCACCTCCAGAAACCTTGGCATTTATCTCCACAAGAGAAAAAACAAAACAAAACAAACAAAACAAAACACGTCCTTCTTCCCCAACTCCCACAATTAACTTAGATAAAGGGCCCAGAGGGCATACCCAAGAAGTTGGCGGCGCCCATGGAGATGGTGCTGGTGGGCGCCGAGCTGTTCCAGTGGACCTTCTGGTGGTGGCGCAGGTTGGACTTGCTGGAGAAGCGCTTGTCACACTGCTGGCATGAGAAGGGCTTCTCCTTGGTGTGGATGCGCCGGTGACAGACGAGCTGCGTGGAGACGCGGAAAGCTTTGCCGCAGTCCGGGCACTGGTAGCGCTTAGGCTCCGTGTGGATGCGCCTGTGGTTTTTGTATGCCATAAGGTTGGAGAATTCCTTCTGGCATGAGTTGCAGAAGTAGGTGCCCGCCTTGTGGCTGTTCTTGTGGTTCAACAGGGAGCTGGCGTGCCTGTAGCCGCGCCCGCACTGGTCGCAGACATGCGCCTTGCGGCCCGTTTCACTGCGGCCCTGCTGCTGGTGGTGATGCTGGTGGCCGGACGAGCGGCTGGAGCCAGGGTCGTGGTGAGAGGACATTTTGGAAACTCCGTTCGGGTCAAGTCCTTGAGCCTGCATCAATGTCAGATCAAGTCCCGAGCCCCAGCCAAGGTCGGAGCTGCCAGAGTGATGATGCTGCTGCTGATGGTGATGGTGGTGGGGGTGATGATGATGTGAGGGCTTGTGGCCTCGTCCATGCTGCATTTGTAAGTGCAGGCGGAAGCTGGACTGGCTGGGAAAGCTCCGCTGGCACAGCGTACAGGCGAATTCACGCTCCTTCTGGTGCACGCGGCGGTGGTTCTGGAGTTGGGAGGAGACGCGAAAGGCCTTGCCGCATTCAGGGCAGCGGTGCCTCCGCGTCTCTGAATGGATGCGGCGGTGATTCTTGAGGGCGAGCAGGTTGGAGTAGGTCTTGAGGCACACGGCGCAATGGTAGATACCGACTGTGTGGGTGTTTTTGTGGTTCAGGAGGGAGCTGGCGTGCCGGTAGGAACGGCCACACTGCTCACATCTGTGGAGACAAAGAAGGAAACAGAGAGCAGAGAAATAAATTTTTTTTGCCGTCTTCTCTTTATAGAGCTTCTTATTAGTGCCCTGGGCTAATCTGAATGTAAGTAACCTGACAGTGCACATCTGACTCACTAAAGGAATGACTAGATGGAGAGGCAAGTACAGGTATATGATCTTGAATCCAGCTGCCAAACAAACTGTCCCAACCTGGACAAGGGAACTACAGCAAAATGTGCAACATAAAAAAAAGATACTGAATGGATTAAAAAATTAAACTGCTAACAAATCACAAGAAACCTATTATTTTTGATGCTGACAAGGCAGTCCTTCGTTGGTTAAGCTGGAACTGCCACAATATGCAATGTTCATGCAATTTTTGCAGCCTTTTGGACACAAACCTGGTCATGAGAATCTGAAAAGTACAGCTTGAAAACAATGTTAAATTGTGGTGATGTTTACGTTGTGTTAGTACAGCATTCACAGAATGTGCGTTAGGATGTGTATCATTATGTCAGTTTAGAGAAACAGTATTTTTTCTAACTATATTTCTAAGCATTACAAGTGAGATTTAGGGTTAATTTTGCACTTGGAGTCCCATGACAAGGTCTGCTCATCACTTAGAGGCCAAACCCAATTGTTATGCCTGGCATCACCAAATCATCTCTGTTCGCTCAGTTAACCAGGCAGTGAGTTAAAAAAACAGGGCAGAACATGAGTGCTAAAAAGGCTAAAAGTGCTAACATTGGCAAACAACATACATTCAATAAGACATCAATAAGGAGGGATTCAGTGAGACATCTCTCTTTACTGTAACACAAAACAAGCACATCTTACTATTTAGTACATTGTTTACCTATTAAAATCAGTATTGCCTAATATTCTAGAGTATAATGCTAACTGAAAGCAAAATGGGGTAACTTATCTGGTCTCCACTAATCATACTGTCCAAACTTCAGAAAAATCCGAATTCCGGCACGCGAATGGTCCCGAGGAAGCCGGATTGGAGATCATATACCTGTAATAGACACGTAGAAACCTGTGATCTTTACTAGTTCACTTCAAGAATCACGAACAACAGACGTTAACTCACGTGAACCGGCACTCTTCTCCCTCTGCTGTGCTTGCAGTGGCGTTCGTCCTGCCCTCGATGCCTACCTGGTTGTCCCCGCAGCGGTGCCTGGCCAGCCCGGACCGACCCTGGAAGCTCTTCCCGCAGGTGGGGCAGCCAAAGCGAGTGTGGCCCTCCTCGTGGACCCTCTGGTGGTTGCGGAGGAAGCGAGCCAGCCGGAAGGCCTTCCCGCAGGTGGAGCAGATGTGGCGCTTCTTCTGTGTGTGGATGCGCATGTGGTTGCGCAGCGCCATGTAGTTGGTGTAGGGCTTGTCGCAGTAGGAGCAGCTGAAGTTACCAGTCTTGTGCGTGTTCTTGTGGTTGAGCAGGCTACTGGCATGCTTGTATGAGCAGCCACAGAGGTCGCAGGCGAAGGGTCGTTCCTCGCGCTCGGGGGATCCAAGGTCGGCGGGGTCCATGCTCATGGTGGAGCTGTTCAGAGAGGCCGAGGAGGAAGGGAGCTGGGCGCTGCAGTTGTGGGAGGCTAGCTCAGTTGTGGTGGAGAAACGATCCGAGCACCCGTTGCACTCATAGCTGGGAGGAGGCGGGGGTGCCATGCTGGGCCCGGGAAGATCCTTGCACAGCTGGTTGGCGGTGTGCGTTTCAAGCTGCCTCTGGTTCCTGAAGCCCCGGCCGCAGTCAGCACAGGTAAACTTCTTCAGAGCGAAATGCATGCGGAGGTGGTTCTTCATGGCCAGGCGGTTTGGGTAAGTGGAGTTACACACGTTGCAGTGATACTCGCCAATCTTGTGCAGATTTTTGTGGTTTGCCAGACTGCCGGCATGACGGTAAGTGCGTCCACACTGGTCGCAGGCGAAGGGGCGCCGGCCACTTCCGTCATCCACTTGCTGAGCTCTTGCCCCAGCATACGGCTTCTTGTAGCCTTGTGGTTGGCCGTAACTGGGGGCCATTTGTGGATTCTGCATTTTAGGGTCCCCCATCCGCATGGGCTGCATCTGGGACGGTCCCCCCTCATAACGTGCACCGTTGTGTTGGTTCATGCTTTGGACTCGCTGGTCCCGGACCCCAGTCTTGGCTCTGTGCTCTTCGTGTAGACGCAGGTGATTAATCAACTGCTTCTGGATCTTGAAAGCTTTCCCACACTCCTCGCACTTATGCCTGAAAAAGAAAAACACACAAAAGCAGAAGAGATGAGAGAGCACAGTCAAAATCGTCTGTAATAAAACAAACTCAATCAAATTAACTGCACAACAAAACACAAAAAATGCAGCACACATCATGGGTACCTTACACATACAAAGATGACTACACAAAAGCTCAAATGGAACAGATGTTATGAAATACAGATTCAGTGTTTGTGTGTGTGTGTGTGTGTGTATGTGTGAGAGAAAGAGAAAATAACTGACTAAGTGTGTTGCCCTCAACTTTTTTTAATGGGTATAAGTTGTACACATTGTTTTAACACTCACAATTTTGAATCAAATCTATTTTTTTCAGTGATGACCTGGATAATCACAAGTGGGGAACTCATAAAACATACACAGTCAAAGTATGCAAAGAGAACTATACAGTTAAAGTATAATAGGGCACATGCAATGCTGGCTAACCTCTTTAAGTCAAAATGAGTCCTCTGGTGGTTCTTGAGAGCCAGCAGGTTGTAGTAGCGTTTTTGGCAGACAAGGCAGCGGAAGACCCCAGTCTTGTGTGATTTCTTGTGGTTGAGAAGGGAGCAGGGGTGCCTGTAACCTCTACCGCACTGGTCGCACCTGTGGGGGCGGTCATCAGCCATCTGCCGGTGATCCACACCACTGCTGGTCCCAGCACCACCAGTCATCCCTTTGGCTCCATTCATGTTTTTGTTCAGGGCTCCACCTCTTGCCTTGCCTGGACACAGGTGAGTGATCAGGTGATGGCGATCTGCAAAGAACATGCCACAGTCAACGCAAATGTGGTTCCTTCCATCCATTTTGCCATTAGCATTAGAGCTGTTGCCCCCCAAGCCCTGTCCAGATCCATCCGGCCGGGGAGGTCCATGGACCAGCTGGTGATTGAGCAGGTCCTGCTTTCTGGTAAAACTCTGGCCACATATACTACAGATTTGTAGACCAGACTGACTACCTTCTTGCCGTCTCCTCCACTCTTGCTCACCTACTGGTGAGAGGGCAGAGGAAGGGCCGGCACCTTGGTTCACACCATGGCTGCGCAGGTGGCTACGAAGAGCCCGAAGGCTGGCGTAATGGTTCCCACAAACTGTGCACTGGTATACTTCATCATCATCTTTACTCTCCATTCTCTTGCCGCTTCCCTGGCTTCCTCCGTAATGCTCATGTCCGCGTCGCTGGCGGCTGCCTTCTTTGTGGTTGGCACTACCTGCTGGCAAAGAGGCACCCCCGGAACTTTGGAAGCCCATGCCGCTGATGTAACCATTGGACATGCTGCCCTGATCAGAGCACATGTGTCTCTCCGTCTGGCGATGGTTCTGTGACAGAGGGGAGTGGCCAGAGTTGCCCTGAGCCAGCGATCCATCAAATCGGTCATGGAACTCCAGTGAATCCAGGCCGCTGCTATGGCCACCATCTGGGACAAAGTGAGCTGCATCACCAAGGTTGCCAGGGAGGGAGATGGAAGTTGTGGTGCCATTCGCCTGTTCCGAGGAATGGACAAAGCTCTGCTGGGAGTCAAGTCCCGTCATGGGTTCAGATGACAGCCAGTCACCTTCTGAGTTCAGACCCTGGGAGTTTGGGCGAGATTTGTGACTTCGCAAGTGACTTTGGAGTGCTGCCAGGTGAGGATATTCCTTGCAGCAAATGGTGCACTGGTATTGTCCAGTCTGATGGCAGCGCTTGTGGTTGACCAGACTCCCGGCATGACGATAGCTTTTCCCACACTCTTGACACTTGAATCTGCGGTCAGCATCATCAATGGACGACTCTTGCTGGGATCTGGATTCCCCACTGGGTGACGAAACAGAGGGCTGGGAGTTTGACCCCAGGCCAGCAGAATTCAGAACGGAAGGACCCTCTTGAGAATGCGTTGCTGGGTGAGGATCGTGGGTCAGGTAATGAATTTTGAGGCTCTCCAAATCAGGATGTCCAGACCCACAGTATGCACAGGTGTAAACTGCGTTATTGACAGAAGGGCCTAGCATTTGATCATAACGTTTGTCAGGTAAGGGAGGAAGCGGTAGAGGGTCCCCAAGAGCAGGGGTGTATGGGTTGATCGCTGGGGAACGGACAGTACTGAGATTGTGGGGCATTATCCCAGGGAAACCACGTGTCAGCCCCAGAGATGATGATGCAGCATTATGCAACAGAATGTGTTCCTGAAAGTCACTTTTACTGGGTAAAGAAACCTGGCACAGGTGGCAATAGCAGGCTGCTATGTCGTCATTTTGATGGCCAGAGTGTCGAGGTTCAGACGACGTCTCGGGCACCAGGGACCCCATGGACATTCCAGGGGGTTTAAACTTTGAATGGGTGCGCTCATGGGCGTTGAGGGCTGCCAGATTGCTGAACTGTTTGTAACAGATGGCGCACTTGTAAGTGCCTTCCTGATGAGACTTCTTGTGGTTGACCAAGCTGCCGTGGTGTCGGTAGGTCCTGTCACACTGGTCACACTTGAACGGCCTGTCCCAGGCATCTTCGGATCCCGGCGATTTTTGCTTGTCGAGGTCGTGTCCGGTCATCATTCCGCTGCTGTTCAGGTGGCCCCGGAAACCTGTGTCAGAAAGATCTTGTGCTAAACCATAATCCCTATCTTCATCAACACCATCCTCATTCTCCTCTTCAGCCTGTGCACTAGGAGACAGAGTGTGAACTCGGAGGTGGTTCTTCAGCGCTACTGCACTGGGCAGTGTTCTGGTGCACACTGGGCACTGGAACGAACCAATTTCATGGGACTTTTTGTGTGAAGCCAAGCTACTGGCATGTTTGAAAATGCGTCCACACTGTTCACATTCAAATCTGCCACTTCCCTCTTGGTGATAGTGGGCTTTCATGTGCTCCAGGAGGCTAGGTGTACTTGGGCATATCATGTCGCATTCTTTGCAAGGGAAACCCTTGGCACGATTCAAATCATGCATAGCCATGATGAGAAAATTGAAATGGAAGGGGGAAATGTCCACATAAAATGATCCTCGAACATAGAAGAAAGGGGGGGCAATGTGTGATGCTCAGCTCTCTGCTTCTGTGGTATCAGCCATTTTACCTGGGAGGCAGATATTCTCTCCAATCAGCCTTTCAAATCCACTCGGTCACAGCAGTTCAGAGAGCGTCTGGACAGAAGCAGGGCACCAGATGGGAGCTGAGGAAATACAAAAGAGAGAGAGAAAAAAAACATCAACACATTATTTTTAGGGCAATGACCCATATCTACAATTAGTTACATAATAATTCATGAAAAAGCACACCCTGAAGTAAAAAAAAAAAAAATAACTGAAATAGGTATCAACTGCAGCTCATCCGATTCATCAGTTTTGAAGGGGCTCATTTGTAGTCTTCATAATTAGGCTAATTACTGTTCTGTAGGCTGTAGTCAGAACACACCATAAACACTAAGTATCTATGGGAAAAATGTTAAAATACATTTTTCAATTCAACAGAAACTGATCTAGCTTGGAGATCCTGCTTTATGGCAGTTTTCAAGTATTTAAACATGTGGTGGAGAATCATTTTAGTCCAAGAAAGCACTTAATTCCATGTTTAATTTAGAAATCTGCTGTTCCATTAAGTTACAACTAAAAGGCCTATAGTAAAGACAGACCGCAATTAGGGTTAAAACTGAAAGATTAAGATTGTGAGAGTGGGAATGGTTAACAAAGCCTTATACCGAAATGCAAAATTGTAAATACGTGGCAAAAGCTGCCTAATAAATGTGCCTTAAAAGGTTACGTGACTTCAAATGAACCTAAAGAATAAAACGTTCAGCTTTAGACTGTGAATGTTACATTGTGTCCAAATGCATCAGAAAGCCAAACTGATGCATGAAAATCTTAAAATACATGACTTTCTAACTTGCTAAATGTCTTACTTTTTAACTTTCTCCTCAAACCCACACGCACAATCCATGTCAAATCACTGGGGTTCGACACCACGCATCACAGATCTGGAAGCTCCTACTTCAAAAGAGACAAGATAATGTCACAGTTACTGTTCTACTGTATTATGCAGAGCATTACCCACAGCTCGAGTGAGGGCAGACATTTCAACATGAGAATATCGACCGAGCTTTCATTTGCAAACATTCGACATTTAAAATACATTGAACGGAGCATCTCAAATGGTACTGCAGGGCAGGACACACGACTACAAACTCTTTACTGCATTCTGAACTTTGATTAAAAACTTTACATAATTGCCAAAGCACTTGAATGCTTGGGTAAATGATGCCCATCACTTGCCCCACCAAGCACCATGGATGTGATTCACTCCTTCAGTCCGACCGTCTAAAGCCGTTAGTGTTGAAGGGTTTTTTTTTTTTTTGCAAAACTGCACTCTCAAAAATTCAAGTCTCTAAAATTAAAATGTGCCAAGAGTTGTGTGAAGTAATGCCTTTAAAAGAAGCACTTCTGGTTAATGGACCATTTTTAAGTGAAAAATTAGATTTTCAGTTCGAAGAACTTCCACGTAATAGCGTCAGTGTAGGGAACATTGTAACCCTCTGGGAGGTTCTATGGAGGCACCTTAAACCTCTTCCAAGATCATAAGAACTTTATATTGGGGAGAGTAAAAGTTCACACTGTTTACGATACTGGATCTTTAAACAACCTCCCAGTACAGTGGAGGTTTACTGGAACTTCCTCCGAGAACGTAATTCTAGACGGAGGAAAATCTCAATCAGAAAACTGGTTCTTTTAAAGAACATGGTGGTTCTTTTATGACAAAACTATGACAAAGAACTCTTGGCACGTTTTAGAGCTTCTTTGTACCCAAAGCCCATGAACCCATCCTGAGCCTTCATCTGGATGAACATGATTATGGGTAACCGAACACAAAAGATGAAAACTGAACAAATAACCCTCTGAGTTTTCAGCTCCAACCAGGTGTAGATGTTAATTTGAGCAAAATGAAACATATCAGTAACAGGCAAACAGCAGGAAAACAGCAAACTATAAAACAAGCTAATATTTATTTTTAAATAAACATCGTTTAATAATTTTACATTTTTATTTTCCCTGTTTATAGAACATCACTTAGTCAAACTTAATTATTAATCACTAAATAATTTTAAAACACAATAAGGAATGGACCAATAGGAAAGGTCCAATATTATAATGCACTAAGATCTAATTTTAAGGTACAGATGTTTTTACCTTGTCCTGTAAAGAAAAAAAACTGTCTTGGAGATATGAGGTTTAGTCCAAAGAGTGACAATATACATATCAGATAAACAATCCAAATCCAAAAATCCAAATATACTGCTCCTGAATATCTGATGGTCTGTCGCCCCTATGTTTAGGGGGTAAAAGCCATGGTTGCCTGAATTTTAGTGGCTTTAGTAATGAATAATATTTGCACAGACTGACTGGACCCTAAAACAGTGGCTCAAGGTGACGCCGCCAGGAACCGCAACAGGACCTCCTGAAGCCGTTACCTCAGTCGTGGAGTTAGACAGGTTATCTGCTCTGCAGGGGGACTTGAGCAATCCATACTGTGAAACTAAAAGTCACCCTGTGGCAACTGCCACCCCAGTACTCTGGGCTCACCGCTGCTCCTCCACTGGGGCTACTGGTTCACCTGCCTAGCTCCAAGACTGTTATGGATTAGTACAAATCATTAACCCAGAATCTAATTAAAAGCATTTCACATAAAGTATTGTTTTTAGTTGCAATATCTTAATTCAAACCTTCCAAATGCATTGGTTAAGATCTCCAACCACTTTCACTCCCCAAATCTGACCAATTAAAAATGATTTTCTACATCGTTTAATTTCATCAGACAAATGAGCAATCAAATCATCTAGGAATTAGTGTTAAAGTTTGATCTGAAGCTTCTCGAGTTTCTCAAACCATCGTCCTCGGGTCCGTGCTGCTGCCTCACCACTTTGCTGCATGAAACACCTGCGGTTCGTCAGAAAGCTCAGAAGGAAAATGGGAGATTTGTCAGCTTACACAATTGAAGCGAGAGTTGGAACAGAGGCTAAAATGTCTTGGGTGATGATAAAACCAATGTAGTTAAAAAATAAATAAATAAAATAAAGACAAATAAAAATATATTAAACAAAAACAGTGACAAACTCGTATATTGCGCTTCTGTGTACCAAAAAAATAAATAAATAAAATCATGCCTGGCCAAAAGGCTCAGCACTTAATCAGTATATATTTGTTTCTACTTTTTCATAATTATCCTTTTAATATTCATTCATTTAAAAAATAAAATCATTTAATAAATAAATGAATAAAACCTTTTTATGCACAGATCCACACAGAGATCGTTTGTATTCGTATATGTCAGGGCGCAACTTTCACCAGGTTTCCTCTAAAATTCGGTGTTTATGTAGCCGGCCAGTCCTGAAACCCAAACCCGGTCCTGGTGAACACCTGGCGAGGTTTAATCAGTGTGAAATGAGAACGACGGTGATTACAGCACTTTTTAACTGTAATCACTTTTTAAAAAGAAAGGCAACACTAAACCCAAAAGCACCACTAAACCGGACCGGATCTTTAAAACCACCAGCGTTTCCTTCATCGGCCGAGTCCGAGTCTACCCTCATTCGAATTGCTCTCTGAGCTTTTTTTTTTTTTTTTTTGGAAAAACCTCTCAAAGGGAGACGGTGTGTGCAGAACGTCTGCACTCGGGCTCACTGCAGGTCAAACCTCAGCGGCTTCCGTCGCACTCTGCAGGTCCCACCGGCCCGCTCTGTTTATTCAGCCCGCTCTGTGTTTTTATGAATGAACTCCGGGGGTCAGAAATTAAACCTCGCCGACTCTGAAGACCGAGCAGAACCTTTTACCTCAAAATGGCTGACTGGTCAACCACCGCAGCACCGAGTCCCAGTACCACGGAGTCCCTTACTGGAACCCAGCACAGAATTAGCCACACCCCAAACATACTCCACACTGTACCATCAAAATGCGTCTGTGGGACTCAACATACATACACCAACAAACTAAGCACCACACCCACTAAACACCGTAACCTAAACTATACACTAAATACAGGAATAGCGAATATGTTAAGTCGATAAACTGACCGGTTGATTGAGTCTCATCCTGTACGATTAAGATTAAACTCTAATAGTAACAGCTACAGTTTAATATTGAATAATAAGTATGAATTATTAACCCTTTTTAGGTTGATTTCTTTCCAGCAGAGGTGAATGGAACCAGACATCTCAGACAAATCCAGCCACTTTATTCTCTACTGGCCCCCCAGTAAGTGAGGGGCACAACCATAACTATTTGATGGAACAATTTTTCTGAGATTTTAGAGACAGATTCCATTCACCTCCACTGTGAAGAGTTCTGACAGAGTTTCTCCGGAAAGGAGCATCTCTCACTAAACCCAATCTGAACCCATTCAGTTTACATCTTACTCACTCAATTACGGAGAAATTTTGAAACACTGTAGCTTATGAAACGACTGTACTCAGGTGGAGGTTCTTTAAACAGGTTCTCCAGTGAACCATGCACTGAGAGGTTCCTGAAGTGTTTTTTCCGTGGCGTCACTCGAAGGGAGGGTTTGTTTGTAAGAGGGTTGATGGTCTCCACTCGTCCAGCTGTGGATCTTCATATCAGGCCGGCAGATCCAAACCCCCCTCGCCGTTCCTGCCACGACATCACCTGCCCATCCAGCGAGCGGCTTTCGGAGTGAAGTCGGGGGGCCATCTCGCGGCAAATGCGTGAAAACAACCCCCTCCTTGTGGACCCCGAGGCTACGCTGCCTGACCTGCAGTCTCTGTTTCCAGACCATCTGGATGTGTGAGCCTCATCAAGTCTGTCAAGATCCGTGCAGCAAAATGCCAGATGGGTCCAGCTTCGCTAAAATATTTCCACTCTCGTCCTCCGTCATCTGTTGTTTACATTCCTGCCGAAACGTTATATATGCGGCGCTGGGACGCACAGCCTCATTTCTAGGTCGCGGGACCTACAGATTCTTTTGGGGGTGCACTTCTTCGGGGGTGGGGGGTAGGTTGTTTCAGCTCAGGCTTTTACCACCCGAGTCACCAAAACCAATAACATGGAAGATGGTCATTTATACAGTTTACCCTTAAACTGTTATTTATACATATTTACACACACACACACACATACATATATATATATACACACACATACACACACACACGTGTGTGTATATGTATATATTTACCTACATACGAGTCTACATATCTATACATATTGACTCATACATGTTTTTGAACCTGCTATTTGTGTATATGTATAAAATATAACATGGAGTAAATACATTTAGCTATATATTTAAATATATAAGCAGGCTGCACAAACATTCATATTGAATGGAATAACTTTCTGTGAGAAACTTTGAGGCAAATGTCTGGCTCCATTCACCTCCACTGTGAACAATTCTGACTGTTTCTCCAGAGGAGGTCAACTTTAACCAAATTCACTCCAATTACATGTTACTCCCTTGATTATTTTACCTATATATGTATCAAACTAACAGGTACATTTCTTCCACAGCACCCCCAGTATTTTATTCACTGACAAGTGACACAAAGGGCCACAATGCGTTTGATTAGTCCTAGAGTACATAAGGAGTCCTGAGTGTGCTTTACGGTGAGGAGAGGATGAACCGTCCTGTTGAACTGCAGTGAGCCCCGCTCTGAAACCGCACTTCAGTGTTTCACCTGCTCAGATGCCTGGAGCCCAGGTTAACTGAGCTTGTAGATCAAACTGCACTGGACTTCACATCCAGGACCAGAGTAGGGACTCCTGGAGAAGAAGACGCAGCTTCTTCTGAGGGCAAACGTTCTATCAGAGGTCAGATTTGGACAAAATAGATTGTCCAATCATCAAATGAACTCATTTTTGTTTAGTCTAAAAACATTAAATACTGGAGCAAGTCCCTGCTTCTACACTCATTTTTTGCACATTTTCTAATTTATTCTGCTGTAAATATTCAAATATTTTAGCCCATAGTTTGCAAACAATTATATTGTTTACGTTTGTGTATATTTAAACAATAATTAATCAATTACGTGACTACGGGTTACATTTCACTGCACGTCCAACATGCATAACAAATGTGATGAATAATAAACTGAACATAATGCCTGGATATCTGTAGTCGTCATGGCGATACTCTAATACTGATATTGCAGAAAAGTGCAATATGCAAATGAGCCTTTAATCAATCACAAGTGTTTCTGACAGGGTGACCAATCCCAGCCTCAGGTGTGTTACTGGGTGTTCTGACTAATCGAGGTCTTCATGAAATCCAACAAAAGCCTAATTTTAACCGTTAAAGGTGCTGGAGAATCGAGTGGGCGGGGCTAAACATCTGCAGTAAGAAAAAGGGGATTTAAATGTATATTTAAATGTGCTGGTTTTGTGACATCACAAATAATGCGATTAGAAAACAGACTGTTTTTGTATCTTATGTGCCTCCAACTGCGCTAAATTTAGGATTTTAGTTCATTAAAAACGTACTGTATGGAGCAAATGTACCATTTGAAACTATATTTACAGACGATGTTTTTAATTCCAGAAAACAGATTATTTTGGCCGTTTAATTTCTAGAAAACACCGTAATTGCTCCGTACATCAGTAACGTCTCCGAATCATCGGTTCTGTTCGGACCGAGCGGCTGCGAAACCCCCGGAACCTCGTTAATGTGGTAAAACAGAGGAGCCTGTGTGAAAGCGGGCCGGGCTTTGGACCGGACCGAGGATGGGCAGACCCGGAGCGGCTGCGGTGTGTTTACTTTCTGCAGACTCTCCCAACACCAAACCAAACCGAGTTCGGAATGAAAGCTGAAAAACAACCCCGAACCGGCCGGCCCTGCACACACCCCTCGGCCAGCAGCGGGTCCACCCTGCGGGCGGTAAGCGGCGACGGTAAACCCGCTGCGGGCGCGGGGCAGCCGTGGTGAAAGGAGCTGAAACCGGGTTTATCCTGGTTCTGGAGTGACCTTGGCCTGTCTGGTGGGTCCACACCCGATACCCGAGCCGTTTTATCGGGGACAAAGCAAAGGTTCCCGACCGACCAGGCGCCCAGCCCGGGCCGAGGGATCGGCGTAAATACAAAAATAAACATAAATAAACAAGCAAATAAATAAATAAATACAGGAAGAAATTGTACCACGGGCGCCGCGCGGAGAATTCGGAGTGAAATCCGGATTGCGCGGGAGAGTACAGGGAGCCGAGCTAGCGGCTAACGGCCCACAGACCGGGGGAAAAAAGAGCGATTTACGCGCGAATAAATTCCTCAATACTGCACTAACTCAGGACAAAATAGGAGCCCTCGCTTCGCCTTTACCCCTGCCGCACCGAGCGCCCCAGCCAGGCCCGCGGCGGGGTTTATCCGGCCCAAGCGGCTCCGAGGAGGAGAACCCGCCAGGCTAGGCTAGGCTAGGCTATGCTAAGCTAAAATAAGCTAGCGCCACCCCCGCGAAGCCGAGCGGAAAAAAAGGAAAACAGAAAACCGCGCTTATATAAAAAAAAACTAGAATCGCGAATTAAACACCCGAAAACACAGTAAAATACATAAAGAGCAGCGATAGAGACCGAGAGAACAGAGAAACCGAGCGAGGCGAGTCTCCGCGCTAACCCGATTTTAGCTTAGCGCCGATAGCTTCGGAGCGACACAAAGATCAACACACAACAGAGAAAAGAGACGCGGAGCGGGGAGAAAAATAACACACAAAAACAAGAAATAACAGAAAATAATATTAAATAACAGGGGCTGGAGGACTTACCCGGGCGGGGCTCAAACACAGACCCGGACTGAGCCGCTAAATTCAGCTTTATTATCAAAAACACACCGCAGATCACTCGCTCGCCATGATCTCTCTCCTTTCTCCCCCCTCTCTCACCCACTCTCTCTCTCTGTCCCTCCCTCACTCTCAGTATACCTCTCTCACCCACTCGCTCTCTCGGTCTTCCCTCACTCTCTGTATACCTCTCTCACCCCTCTCTCTCTCTCACTCTCAGCATACCTCTCTCACCACCCTCCCTCACTCGGTCTCTCTCTTTCTCACTTCCTGCAGGCTGAATGGGCTGAGCTGCAGACGCCTCGCCGCGTCACTGCGCACAATGGCCTCACACACAGTCACCAACACACACTAACACTCATTCACTAACACACAGTCACCAACACACACTAACACTCATTCACTAACACACAGTCACCAACACACACTCACTCTTTCTCTCACACACTCATACACTC
>JBBIGB010000141.1:16947107-16958011 GCA_037577075.1 Alestopetersius hilgendorfi | reverse complement strand
CTCAGCGGTGCCTAGCAGTCTTGGGGATCGAACCCGGACTTTCTGGTCACGGGGCGGATGCCTTAACCACTAGGCCACCCAACTGCCCTTTATTTATTTATTTATTTTTTTCTTTTAAGTGAAGGAACTGGAGCATTGAATTGCTAGCCAGGCCTTCTCATCCTTCAGAACAAATTCCCAGTTACTCTTTAAAACAGGGCTATTCATTTAAAAATTCAGTTGGGCCAGAGTTTTAAACTAAAAAATTGAGCTGGGCCAGACTTTTTTAACGGATGGTGAGCAGTGGGTGATGTTTTGAACCATCATATTGAATATGTTGAAAAAAAAAGTACTTTTTATTGTTTCCCTTTTAAATATGGACACATGTGACAATGGCACCTCAAAATGTGCCTTAAAAAACCACAATGAACGTTTTAAAATGATAAACTAGCAAAATATGAAGTAGCAATACTTTTTTCCACTTTTGAAGTAAAAAAAGTGTCATTTTTATGTTTCTTGGTTGAGAAAGACATGCTCTTAGATATTATCATAGGCTACTACCACCAATTCTAGACACACAACAATGCTGTGCATTGTGGGTTAACTGTTTATAGCCTATGGGGAGTGGTTTTTTTTTTTTTATTAAGAAAAAGTGGGCTGGGCCACTCGGAAGTTGCTTGTGGGCCGCGGGCCGCCATTTCAATAGGCCTGCTTTAAAAGCTTGCGGAACTCCTTCCCAGGAAGAGAGTGAATTGTTCTGGTCACAATGGAGGTATTTTATTTTCACCCACATACAGCAAACATGAAATATATTCTCAAATATATGAATACAAACTGCGAGAGACATTTTTGCTTATTTATTTTTTTTGCATGTTTGCATTCTGGACAAACCTTTTAAATCTCTTTAAAACATCTGTTCAGTAATGTTAATGTACATGTTTATGTTGGTGTGACATGTTCAGTTTGTGTATCTGTTTCTAGTCACTCATTCATACCGTCGGTAAAGTCAAGTCAGTCACAGTACAAGATGGGTAATAGTTGGCAAAAGTAGGATATATATATATATATATAAATTCATACACATAGATTTATATATCTATATATAAATGTATACACACAAATTTATATATATAAATGTATACACATACATCTTAAAAAGAATGAAATCACAGGACCAGGACACAATATCCAAACAGGGTGAGACCAAATAGCATATATGCAATAAGACAATTTAATAACATAGCATTGTAAACACAAATGAGTCAGTTTTTTTTTTTCCTTTTCTGTGTTTTTTTGATGACACACAGCCTAGTATTACACACTGGCTTTGGATTTGGAGGAGACAAAAAGTCTCAAGATATAAACATCTACAAGATCTAGGACGGAAGACCAGAAAGACTCAATTCGACTGTACATGTGTGGCCTTTTAATCGATTTTTGCACTTCTTGGAAGTCATTGTAATCAGGGACAGTGTCAGAACCATTCCTTCAGTAAACTGTGCCAATAGTAAGTTGCCCACAAAGGCCTGTTTAATTTCTGCTTCAATGTAATTTACACAAAAGATTCCAGAAACCCTGATTTACTGATGTCCTTCAGTGAGCACAACCTGAACTGAAGCTTTACATCCCTGCTTATGGCAGATATGGAGCGGCACAGATGACTGGGTCCTGCCTTCCTTCCCTGAGGCTTTACTGCCCGTTTGTAATTTTCAATGATTTTGAGGATCAGCGTCTCGCAGACTGCCGCTAACAGGTTGTGCTGGAAGTAAAGACAGGAGGTCAGATTTGGACCAGTCGTTAGGGTCTCCACACTGAAATTTCAACTGAGATTGTATAAATACAAGCAACGTCAAAGCCATGGAAACCCCTTTAACGCAGGAAAGGAACATGTAAAATGTCTCTCATGAGAGTTTTTTTTTTTTTTTTTTTGGCTCTACAGTGCCTCTAACAAAAAGGGCACAATTTCAAAAGGGAAACACAATCCGAGTAAACAGATCAACCAAAAATAAAGGGAATTGGAAAAAAAAAAAAGTTAATTAGTCCAGCATAATAAATTGGCTTTACATTTAAATTTCTATTTTTTGATTCGATTTACCAGTTTGGTGTACAAATAACTGCCACGCATCTACAGGAACGGTGCAGGCCATGTAACCTCTGTGATTATTATAAGATATGAAAATAGAGCAGCAACATTTGCACAAACGCGTGCATATTCAAGTAAATGAACAAAATCTAGAAAAAAAAAAAGAAAAGAAAAAGACGAACTGATATGCATCAACCTCCAGTCTTTGTTGGTCTGATTGGCACTTTTGTGAATAGGAGTGCATTTGAAATTTTAATTATTTTTTTCCCCATTTCAGTTTGCTCATAAACCCCGCCTACATTCTGACAAACCCGGTGAAGTTCTTTTTTCAATATTTTCCTGTTTTCTTTTGAATGTGCACGGATGACCAGATGCAGATGGGTGCCGGGAGCCGCAGCATCCCTCCTGGCACTCTTCCCTTTGGGTGCATCTGCAATCTAAATTAGCCGTTTTTAAAGCATAAAGCATATCTGCACCCTCTAGTTCAAGCTGTTCTCTAGTTCCACAAATGAACAAGATCTTACAGCCGTGCCTGTTAGACAGGAGCGGTTTCTGTGACAGCTGGGTTGGGAACAGGCTGGATGGGGCGAGGGGGGAACAAACAGAAACAGACTTTACTCTCAGGACTTTTTGTAGCGGTCCCAATAAATCCTCATAAATCAAAAATGATAGTGTTTATGTAGCAAGATTTTAACCCGAATAACATTGAGCCACTTTTACTGATCCATTGGTCATGAAATTGAAACACTATGTAAAGGGACAGCTGGGATTTTAAAAGGTGTGAAGAAAAGAAAAATCTTTTACAAACTGATCTGGATTATCTCTTTCCATTTTGACTCCATAATATTTATAAATTGCTCTGTAGGTTAAAGTAGCAACAAAAAGAACAAGTGAAACAATGGGAAAAAAAAACACGATGAAAAAGCCCTGCACAAGATAAATCTGCACAATGCCATTTGCATTACAGGAGTCAACTACAAATCACCACCCAAAGGCTTTTCAAAAGGTATTCATAGCTTTCCAAAAAGAAAAAAAAATTTATAGACTGGAGCATCTGCTCCTCTTACTCAAACACTGAAAAGCAATCAGCTTCCAGAATGCAGATTAAGCCTAGTCTTGAACTAAATTGAACTTCAATTCACGACGAAACACCATTGCAATTTTCTATCCTTAGTTCAATGTAAAAGAACATCTTTCAACAGACACTGAGAGGATTCGGTTTGAGACGATGGCTTCAGCTAAATGCAACAGTAAACAGACAAAAAAAACAAAATCAACTGCAACAGCAGCACTGAACCTAAGAATGTTACAACACGAAAGTACCTCCATTATAAACGATTCAATGATATTTTTTATTTTTTTTCTTCGTTTAATACGCTATTTAATAGTTTGGCCAATCTGTGGAATACCATCATTTACCAGAGACAAGAAAATAAATACAAATCTAATGTCTGAAAAATACTAAATCATCGCTGCTGCAATAACTTCCTCTGGTCAATGATAGCCGTTCCTCGATTTAGAAAAACAATAAAATAAAAAATTGAGATTCAGTATCAAATACCAAGCTTTCTTGGAGAAAGGCAGCTGCAATACTATAGTCAGGCCACATGCCCAAACTTCAAAATCTTACTTTGACCGAATTGCTCAGGGAAGCCAGAACACCAGGTGTCAACATTTCAAATGTGCATGAAATACACAGACCTCATATTTGGCGACCAAATACACTATAAAGCGCTTCACTGCCAACATTAGAATCAACGCAAGCTACAAGATCATGATCACACGCAGTTTCAAAGGTTCTTCGGAAGATCTTCTCCTCATCATCTGTCAGTCAGTGTCATTTCTCATCCACAGCTATAATCCCTTCTCTAGCCAAATAAAACCCAGCCTTCACTCATTAAAGCACCCAAGAGTCGATGTGGTCTAGAGGTAGGAGAAAAAAAAATGCTTCCATAATAACATGAAAAATTACAAAAAAGTTAAGTCACAGTTTTACACTTTGTTGATCAAGAGGTACATCAGTTTACAAGCAGTTCCTATAAAAAATAACAAGAAGAACAAAAGATCCGATTACTTTCTTTCGTATCTTCTCTCTAAAACGACAGAGCCGTAAGCCACTCCAACATGAAGAATTGTCAAAGGAAGTGGAGTGTGTTTATTGCAGAAAAGTGCCAATTATTTGGGGGGTGGGGGGCAGAACATACTGCATGAGACACCAAACACTAAAAAAAAAAAAAAAAAAGAAAGAAAGAAAAATCTGAAAAAAGCCATGCAGAAATGTTCAGTCAGAAATTATGGAAGCCATTTTCCCCTGTGTTTATGTTCTTATCTGTATATTGTGTGTACATTGCATGCTGTTTGTCTGCATGTGTGTGTGTGTGCAAGAAGTGTTGTGCAAGTATATAGCATATTCACATATATCTTTTACTATACATAGTTTGCTGTTTGTGATTGACGTGTATCCCTTGCCATAACTTTGAGATCGGTAAATTATTGCTCATGTCTGTAACTAAACTAATAAAAGGATTACTTTTATAAACAGTGGTGAGAGTACTATCCTTGTGAAAAGGGAAACTTCAGGCCCTTCTTTTTTGCTATTTTACGGGCCATGCAAAAAAAAAAAGTCTCAAGTAGCAAATCAGCAAATTAACAGATTGCAACTGGAAGTCCTCTAGATTTGGCAAGGGATACACCAAGACTGTCAACAGAATAATAAAACCATGCAAAAGCCTAACACGCATAAACTGAGGGCTGCCCACAAAAAGATCTCAACGTCTACACCAGCTACATACCCTGCACTCACTGAACACGTTTCAACAAAATGAAATCAAAACCCAATTTTGTGCTTGGCATACCTATAAAACTAAAAGGAACACAATCAATCCACACTTGTGTCTCCTTTTCTACGAACATCCCAGCCCTCAGCTACGTGCCATCTGTAATCTTGCATGTAATAAAGATTTCAAAACTATTCATAACACTGCACGCCACAAACATTAGACAACTAATTACTCTGCCCCTGAAGCGCCACCAGCCTGGTTATATAATTCTCCAACTTCATCTCAACACTGCCTGATGTATTATTTCAGCACAACCAACTAGTTTCTTTAATATTCCAAACCCGAGTGTAGCACGAAACACAAAAGTAATAACAAAAGAACTAAAGCATGTTCCCTAAAGCTTCCGATTAGTGTGTGAAATCTCTCAATGTCAAACGCAACCTCTGATAATAGCCATGTCTAAGAAGCACGGCTTAAATATCAGGCATTGTTTACTACTAGAGCTATGGAAAAACAACAGAAGTGCATCTAAAGGTCCTGAGCCCATGTTAATGGACTGTCCAAATTTTACTATGGTAAATGAAACTCAAACGAGGGCAAAAGGAAGGAAAGAAAGAAAGTTTTAGAGTTTTGATAGGAAAGTGTGCTCTGTGAATTTTAAGAGAGAGAAGGGAAGAAAAGAACAGAAAAAAAAAAATTGAGCATCCTCTCCAGAAACTTTTTTCCCCTTGGGGCCAGTTAAGACAGAATAAAATTAAATAAAACTCCAGTTCCTGAAGTCTTGTATGCATGACAACAGTGGTGATGCCCTTCTGTAAGAAGCACACTTGATCTTGATGAATAAATCTGCCTGGGTCACAGCCAAGCTTGTCTGGCTGTGCTGTGAGCAGATCTGATGAGGCCTGCAGGACAGGTGTGGAGTCCGGAAAGGTGGGGATGCTCTAGAGGAGACTAAGGAAGTGTTTGAAGGTTGATTAGAGCTGAAAGCCATCCATGGGGGCCTCCTGCTGAGGAAAAAGGTACTGCTGCTGGTTTTCATCCACTTGAGGCGCCAGACTAGAATCCTCCTCTTCCACACCAAAGTAATGCTCGATGAGATCAAAGGCTTTTTGGTAGATCTCCTGATTCTCATGGGTTTGAAGAAACTCGATCTTGTCCAAGCCTAATAGGGAGAAAAAGAAGACATACATGATACAGAACTATATACTAGGGCAGTAGCAATAAATCCTTGAAATTGATTATAAAAACGGATTCAAAAAGTAATTTGTTGGGTCTATGCTTGTGCACACCAAGTTGTGAAGCTGACTGCATCATTTAAGAAAGAGCAAATTAAAAACAGGAAGCCTGGCAGAGAAAACTGCTGATCCAAACTCATCTAAAGTATTGATATGCAAGCACTTTGCAAAGATTTGAGTAAAGTGTGTTAGCTATATTATTTGAACAAGCAATGTAAACACACATTTAGCACATTTTAATAAAAACATTAAGCATATATCTTTCGAACACCATCACGATATAAACTGCATTTTTAAAACTGATGAAAGAAAAATAACCATAGGCCTCCTCTATGAGACTGCAGTAAGGGTTGATGCCGCTGCCATTCTGTTTGGCCTCCTGCTCTCCAAGCCTGAGAATATTCTCCAGACCATTCAGAGCCACTTGCACAATCTTGGAGTCCATCACTGTCAGCAGATCACACAAGGGCTTAATGCAGCCCAAGTTAACCAGATACCTGCACAGAGAATATGAGAGAGAGACAATACCAGGACAGTGAGAGGGAGAAAGGCAGAACACATGCAACCGAACACAGGGCGGAATAATTAGAACTAAATTCAAAATAATTGAGTTTACAAAATGAACCCAACTCCATTAAATGTGCCCCGGGCTGTTTTCGAAAAGCTACTTTATTTTCACAAGAAATATTGATTACCGTTTAACTACTAGACTGTACGTGTGACAATACAATTTAATGAGTCTGAAAAACTTCATCAACTGCTGTTAAAGAACAGTGCTGTGAAGTCTAACCACTCCATAATTCAGTAATGAACACAAACAGGGACCAGCACAGCAAATCTTCAAAAACGTGCGTGCATGCGAAATCATAAGAGCAACCGAGATACAAATACTTGAAGCGAGATAAATGATTACCATCCACTGTGGTCTTACATTATTACATTTTAAGTTTAAAATATTAATTTTTTTAAAGATTTCACATGTACTGTTTATCTGATCATTTTTATTTGTTGCTTGCTTTACTGCTTTCGCTTCATTATTGACTTATTTTTTTTTACAAATCTTTTCACTTGTAATCTGACTTTTTTACGTTGTGGAATTTATTTAACAAATGATGACTGGGTTTTTTCCTATACATTTGTAAATTTTGACTGTAGCTACAATTTTTCCAAATCAATCTAACTTGAGTCTCCAAGATGAATCTAAAACAAGATTGATAGTCCAGGTAAAGCTAGTCTAACGTACCGGATCTGTTCGGGTGTGCCCCCTGATGTTGCATTAGTGATGGCCCATGCTGCTTCTTTCCTGGTGCGGAACTCTGCTTTCTGGAGGATTTCAATCAGCACTGGGAAGATGTTGGCATCAATTACCGTCTGAAGAGAGAAAAGAAGAAACAAAACCTTCAAACTAAATAACTAGATGTCAAACTAAATCTGCCTTGGAGGTTTATAGCAAAAATAAAGAGAATTCTACAGAACAGTAACAATGTTTTGCATTATTGTTAGACTCAGCATGTACCTGTATCTGTGCTCGGTTTCCTGCTGTAATGTTGGAGATGGTCCAGCAGGCCTCCTTCCTGATAGACTCCTTGGCACTGCTGAGCAGGTGCAGGAGACAGGGCAGAGCAGAGCAGTTCAGCACCACCTGCAGCGCAAAGCAGGGCACAGAGAAAGATGCACAGAAGCATCAAGATCCAAACCAAGCACACAAAAGAACACAGGCACAGATGCAATAAAAATGCACCACTATACAGACCTGTGTCTGAATGTCATCTCCAGTGACAATGTTTCCCACTGCCCTCAGAGCTGGAGAAGCCACTTTATAGTCAGAGTGCCTGCAAAAGGAGCAAAAGCAGAACTTCAGCCAGCGATAATAAACAACAACAAAGTATAACGGAGTGAAATCAGATACAATGTGGAAAATATGAGGGATAATTACATGTACTAGTTGAAAGCAACATTTAGACTCACATGAGAAGCTCTACCAGCCTCCTGCAGACTCCCGAGTCAATCACAGCCTGGATTTTCTCATTGGGCCCATCTGAGAGGTAGGACAGGGCCCAGCACGCATCAGCCAGAAGGTCAGGATCACTGCTGAACAGCAGGCGGGAGAGCACAGGCAGACATGGAGATATCTATAGGGGGCAGAAATTAAAAAAAAAAAAAAAGGTCTATGTATATTAGAAGGAACATTTCACAAAAAAACCCAAATTTGGGTTTTTCATTAACACCAAAAGATCACAAGTTACTTCACTGAACAAACAGATATTATTATGGTGAGTTACAAGACCAAGACTGCAAAGCAAAAAGGAGCAAAAGTCATTTTTAACAACTCCACCCAAACTGTTTGGAACACAGGTCCCACAGAACAGACTGGAGCTGTTTACCTCACCCACTCTGTGGCTCAGTTATTATATTTGCCTGAGGAATGCAGGGCAGGAAGAATGCAAGCTTGCGTGTGCAGGACCGATAAATTCCACTGCCCTCTCTACAACACATTGCAGCACTAAATGCACTTCCACATTTAATATCATTAAAATCTATGACAATTATGATAGGATGGTCTCATGGTACTGTAGTATACTGCAGCATTTTCAGATACTAAAGACATGATTTGCAATTCCATTAGTTGGTTCTTTGTAGAAATACTAACTATTTAAATGACTTTGCTAAAACAAAATGGCTTAAAAAAATTCTGTTATGGAATCATTTATCATGTAAATGGTGACATATAAGCCTTATCCCAAAGAAAAGCTTTTAGAACAGTTGGAGAGTATCAGTACAATTTTTTTAAACAAACAGGGGTAAAGAGAAAAGTGATAAATAATGATCCAACACCGATGCAGACAGAGTGATGCTACAAGAAATAAAGTGATACCTTTTCAAAATCTGGTGGTGGACTTTTGCCTCTGCATAAGTTGGACAGGGCCCACACAGCATTTCTGGTCATTGTGATGCGAGTTGATTTGGTCAGCAGCCTGAAGGAGAAGTAAATTTACAACAGCAAAAAAAAGATACCCTCAAGAAAAACAGTAATAATATTCTAAATAAATCAGCACTATGCATTAAACTCAAACATTTTACAATGTCATGCACTGTTACAGTGGCACCAAGTATCTATATTTATTTAATAAACATATATATATATATACACACATATACATATATATATATATATACACACATATATATATACACATATATATATACACATATATATATACACATATATATATACACATATATATACACACATATATATACACACATATATATACACACATATATATACACACATATATATATACACATATATATATACACATATATATATACACATATATATACATATATATATATATATACACATATATATATACACATATATATACACACATATATATATACACATATATATACATATACACATATATATATACACATATATATATACACATATATATACACATATATATACACATATATATATATATATATATATATATATGGTTACTCTGATAATATTCTGAACCCCAGAAGATGACGTCATTCTTCCCTTACGTCACGACGGAAAGAATTAAATGAATTAAATGAGGAAACTCAAGCGAGATGAATTGAGCCATTTCATTTCCTTTATGATTTATAATGCACTTTATGCTTGAATAAGGGAGAAATAAACTGCATTGTATTGCAGAATCAAACTGCAGTACTTGCGATTCTTTACACTTTGCAATACAGCAAAAGTATCCTATTATAGCCCAAATATTGAGATATCATATTGTTAAGATACATGGAGAGTCACCATTCTTAGAAGCACTCACAGTAACAGTGGTGGGAGGATATTGCAGTTCAGCACAAAATCTCTGCATACGGCACTGTCTCCTGCAATGTTGCCTAGTGCCCATACAGCCTGGAAAAGAAAGGCATTGTAGAGACACACAAACCAAACATCATTTCTAAAACCATATTCTTAATTTAAATAGAATTCATCAAAACCTAGACTACAATGATGACATAATAGCCACAATGATAATTTACACATTTTAAATGTTTAGATTTCAGTAATTGTATGTTAGAGAGGGAATTCTTTTTTAATCAGCTCTGAAGTCACGTTCAGTAACTACACACTTTATTTTGATGTGGAATCTGGCAACTGCAGCTTGTTTGGACAACAAGCCATATTTAACTGATTCCCATGCAAACTGCATACTTGATATGCAGTGACCTATACAGCATATTCCTGCACAGCCTGTCAGTACCTGTTCTTGGACGTCTTCATATTCAGAGTTGAGGAGCTGAATGAACACAGGCACGGCACCTGCCTCGATCACATACTTCGTCTGCTGTGATGTCCCAGAAGCAATGTTGGTCAGTGCCCATGCAGCCTCAAACTGTAGGAAATAAACAGAGACCCACTTAAGGATACATGTTTAAAGTTTGGTTGAAAAACTGATTACCAATAGGAGAGAGGACAGTAAACATTTTACCTGTAATGTGGAATCAGTGCTTTTTTCAAGGAACTCGACAAATCTAGTTACGACTCCTGGTGTGGCAATAACCTCATCAATAGGTGGGTTTGGTTCTGAGGAACAATAAATCATAATTACATCAATATTCTTATGTTTAAACAATTAGGTAAGCTAAACCCATGTTTTCTTTAGAATCAAATTAACTTACATACATACACCGTATATCTAAAGTATGCCCCATAAACAACTTTTCAGTATCCAACAAATAACTTAAAGTAAAGAAACAATAATAATAATAATAATACATTTTATTTGTGGGCGCCTTTCTAATACCCAAGGTCACCTTACAGAGCATAGGCAA
>JBBIGB010000141.1:16739487-16758368 GCA_037577075.1 Alestopetersius hilgendorfi | reverse complement strand
TATTGGATTCCCTAACATGCTTATATACATGCACTCAGTGTATACCAAAAGTTCTAGACTTGCGACTGTGTCATCCCAGTTGCTTTATTCACTTTTAACTTTTCTCCTTCTCTTTTGACTCCTTGCCCTACACCACTGAAGACAAATCTGACACCTGAGTGGATTTTAATGACCTTTCTTCAGGTTTCATGGCTCATCCAAGCGTTCTAAACTGCACTCTGCGTCACTATTTGGGTGGGATCAAAGGTTATCCCCTCACTGAGCCTGTTTCCATCTGAAAAGATAGAGATGAAAGAGAGGTCAGGGGGGTTTATCCAACACCCCCAAGCCTCCTTGTCTGGAGCTAAAATGGGTATCTCTCTCATACTTGCCAAGAATGAACCCATTCACTTTCTCTGAGTCACCCCTGCCTATATACTTATATATTATTAGATCACCATCTGTTCGTCCTTCGTATATTACCAGACACGCATCCATACATGCGAAGCTTCAGCATGACCTCATTTTAGTATAATTTCAGCCTAAACTGGTTCGAAGAGACGCTTCAGATACTGTAGCTGTCAAAGCGATGCAATTATTTACAGTAACACCCTCCAGCAAGTTGCAATGGCTGTCAGATGGAGCTGTCTTTCCCTCCGTTGACATAAATACACTCAGTAAGCAAATGAGCTGTAGTGAGAAGCAACAATTCACATCTAGCAAAGAAGATCAGGATCAAAAACCTCTTGAAAGCACTTTAGTTAAAGACAACACTTGAAATGCCTCCTGCTATCAAATGAAATGTTTTTAAAGCATTCAAATTGCTTAATTGAACAAAGGAAGATACAGAATCACTACTTTGTCTGTGATTTTAGTTTTATGGATAATTGTTTTGACCACTGCTGTTATACTGCACATCAAATTAGCACAAGACTTCTGATGACAACCCCCACAAAAAAGAGACGAATATCATGTTGGTAATTCCAAATGGTCATAATCATATAATCACATAATCATCGCCTTTTACAAATCTAGAAGAATGGTATGAAAACCAGCAATGGGTGAGTAGGTGCTGCATTGTATAAGTCATAGTGGGATGAGATTAGCTGTCAGTGACTCTGCTGATACTGAGGCAGCTTTATGTTGCATCAGTCAACAATACAAATATAAGAATAGAAATGTCAAAGCAAGTAAAGCAGGCCACAATAAAGCTGAGCAAATAGGAATAAATGAATCACAGGCATTGTCAAAACATTAGGTAGGTCAAAATCAACTGTTTCCTGCATGATTAAGAAACAAGGATGCACCGATTAGCTTGGAAGCAACAAACATGTGCATTTAAAAATATGGCTTTCGGCTGACGCTCGTGCTTTTTTTAATGCTCTTGCTTTTTTGATGTATGATGTGTCCATAGCTAGCAGTGCAGATTTGTTAAATAGAGTCCAAAGTATCTTCGAAAAGTGAGCAAGCTTAGAGGTTGTCCTTAAATAACTGGTTTAAAACATTTCAGTGAATTAAATTTATTCATTTACATCCAAAGATGCAGTAATTCTATGCCAATAATAGATGTATAAATTGCTCTGAAATGTTCCAAAGTTGCTCCATCAGCAGCACAATTTTTTATGTTGAGGTAAGAAGGATTGTATGTGCTGACTCTACTCTTTTTGACTGAATGAAAATGTGTGGCTAACTGAATAACTGAATTAAGTTCATATGGCAATTTATTTATTTAATTTTTTTTGTTGTTGTTGTACCTTTGAGCTTCTAAAAGCCAGAGTCAGTGAAACCTAAAAGGATAAATAGCAACAAGGTATAGCAGAAGTGCAAAGAAGCAAAAAAAAAAAACCTTCCACATTAGTATTCATTTAAAGCCTGTGGCAGGCCACAAGACACCAAAGTAGTAGTGGAAGAACCAAAGAATGCTTTCAATCGTGAAGAAAAACTTCAAATCAACAACACTGCTCTAGATGTAGGTAGAGTCAAAGACAAGAAGAAGAGGATATAGAAGAAGAGGTAACCTAGCAACCATAGGGTTTAACACAAGTACTGACTCAGTCCAGGACCCAGCAGAACTTACAGTTTACGTTCTAGGCAATACGAGAAAAGGCAAGGCAAGTTTGTTTATATAGCACATTATTATGCACAGAACGTATTCAGTGTGCTTTACACAGATATAAAGGCATTAAAAGCAGAGTGGGAAATAAAAGTTAGGAAATAATCAATAAAAGTAAGGGTTAAGGTACATGAGTTTAGCAAAAGTAAAGAAATCAACTTAAAACAACACAAGTGGTTTTGTGATGATTTTGTCCTAAACTTGATTTTGTCCTAAACTTGCAGAAAAGAATGGTTTTCATTCTGAGACAAAAGTGTCAACAGAGGGGCCAGGCCTAACATCTTCCGGAAGGTAATTACAGCTTTGGGTAGCATAGTAAAGCCATTAAACCCTGTTTGGTTCTAAGATTTTAGACCAACTGATCAGTTCTAATAGATTTGAAAGGGTCTACTAACATGCCTGCATTGCAATTTTGAACTTAAGCCATTCATGGACTTCAAATCAATCCTACAACTGACTGGAAGACAACACATTGATCTGAGCAAAAGAGTCAAATTTGCTTTTCTGAGTTCTAGATCAGCATTCTGGCAGCAGTATTTTGAACAAGTTGTAGTGACTTAAAGGACTTAATAGACAGGCCAGAGAGAAGGCATTGTAGTAATGAAATATGCTAGAGATGGAAGCATGAGTTAATTTCTCCAAGTCACTTTTGGACATGAATCCTGACTTTAGATTTATATTTGAGATGATGAAATTCTGATTTGCTCGCCACTTTAATATGATTCATTTATTCTAGTTTAGTTCCCATCTGGTTGAAGCTACTTTATCTAATAAGCGTCGTTCGTGGTTTCATTGGTTTTTAGGCAACTTAATACCTCTCTAAAATGTACACAGACTGAGGTAGTCAAGCAAAGCACATTTTTTTCTCTTGAGGCATTATTTGTCTTCCTTGCTAAAGCTTAACCTGAGATGAAATAATGTGGTATGCTTTTCTCGACTCACACAGAAATGTCAACAATAACATTGGGACCATCAAATCTCCAGTAAATATGAGTGAAACCACTTGTTTTTGTAGACCAGGGGTCAACGACATGGTGCCCCTGGGCACCAGGATGCCCCCAAGGACCACATGAGTCACCTGCGAACCTGTTCTAAAAAAACTCATCAGTGAGGAGCATCTAAAATTAAATTTGATCCTATTGCTATTCTTCTTTAATTACATTTGCATTTATATAGATTTGAAATTGACAATATCTAAAAGACATTTACATTTAAATTTAAATGTGTTATTTAAGTGATAGCTCTTTGAATGGCTCAGTATCAGTAAGTAGCTCTCAGTATCAAAAAAGTTGGTGACCCTTGCAATAGAGGCCACCATAAACGCCAATACTGTTAAACTACTCTTTAGCAAACTCTTTACAAGATTTTTGAAATAGCAGCTGACACAAAGACACACTGGCGGCTCATTCCAGTGCACATATTAGTCTTCTAATAGTGTTTGGTGACCTTACCCTCAACCTAAAGAATTTGTTAAATTGTGAGTATCTTTAGCTGCAAGCGCTGCAAAAAACAGAGGAAAACATCCTCAAGGGACCATAGTTCCTGCTGGTGTCACTCTGGAGCAGACACCAAAACACATAAAACTATCATCTGGACTGATGGCCAATGAAAAAAATAACACAGTTGCATTTTTTGGTGCCCCGGGTTCCAGTACTTTGTGCCATGAAAAAATGCCCATTATAAAGCCTCTATATTCAATATGGCATCAACACAATGCACGTGTCCACACACATTAAATAGCATCTTTTACAAGCTGCACAGTGATCCAGAATTGAAAACCCCCAGCTCAGCGCACAGTGCTTTGATTTATGAAACATCTTTTTGAGAAAACAGACACAGTCTGCACTTCAAAACCTACCGCAGAGCCCCTTCAAGTATCAAAAGCGTACATGCCATCACACATTCACACAAAAGCTTTGGTTTCTTACATTCTGTCGTAATGTGATACTGCAGCCAAGAAGTGTTGGCAAGAAAGACAGCCAAGAAAGTGTGCTTAGAATATGTGCTATAAATAGCCCAGCTCTCAGGGGCACAGGCAGTGTGTTGGGGACTGAATATCTTTATCAAAAGACCTGGGGACATATCCAGGTTAGGCTGATGCGGCCAGGTCTGAAGACAAAACCCGGAGGAAAGGAGACAACGGTTTCTTTTTTAACGCCCAGCCATTTTGCCTGGGCTACATCTATAAATATCCTCCCACAATCGGAACTTTTTTCACTTTGTCAAGTAAACCTTTTGCCTTTCTTTCATTCTTTCTTTCTTGCTGTCGCATGGCCCCCAGACTGAGGAGGCTAATCCATTCCCTTTGAACAGGCTGAGCGTTCGGTCAGGGAGTTCACTGACTGCTCTCTCTCTCGCCTCCTCCTTTGCTCTTATCTCCACATCCAGCAGGTCTGACACAGGCGGCCAAATAAGGGTGGCTCTGACTTGCACAGGACCCCAAATACCCCCCTTTTCCCCCTCTTTAGAGAGTTAAGACTGTAAACCTGCTACCTGCTATCATATACTACAGCTCTGTTTTATTGCTATTGGTCCAATTATTTGATAGGAATCTAGTGATTATTTCCATTTATGTGCGCATCTAGAGCACACGCTGTCCCCAGCGGAGGAATAAAGCACACTGTTATTTACAAAGATTTCCCCTGTTAGCGTTATCAGTGTAATGAGCGCTTTATATAACTTGTCAAAATCTAGTCCTCGTTTAGGAAAATTACTGGAGCTAATGAAGTTTTCATCAGTGAGTGCAGAGAGGTGGGTCAGAAGTCTACAAGTAGGTCACCACAAAGTGAGAATGTCCAAAAGCAATACGTGAATTATTCATTAATGGCATGCCCTGCTATGACACCAGTGTTCCGTGGTTCAGTGACAGCTGTTGGTGTAGTCGGCAGACAGGGACATGCTTCTCTCACAGCAGATGAGGGTAAAAATATTCCCGCCTTCACTAATTCATTTCACAGCAAGTGTTGGCCTGACTAGATGAGCACATTATAACAAGTTGATACATTTTACTTTGCGCAACACTTTTTTTGAGCCTAGGTTACAGTATGCTTTACAGACAATACCACCAACTTTTCAGACTTTCTACATGATTAAGTATAACAAAGTCATTCAGAGAGCTCTGAAATGTACTTTTCTGAAGAAACTTACCCATTCAGAATTATTTACAGTGGTGCTGAATGGAAGCACACATCTGAAGAGTTCAAGCTTTCTAAAAGACTAAAGACTAAGTACATGAATTTGTTATGAAAGTGCTGCCTGATATCTGATATTGTTCTTAGATCACTTTGAGCCAAATAGTATGCAGAACAGGATGAAAAAGAACACTTTAGCATGATTTTTAGATCTTTTTTAGAGTTTTACCCTTATCAATACATAAAAACTCAAAAGACAAAAGTAGGTCCACTGGTTGGTTTGGACTGTATTTGTATTGGGATCCGTGGTTTCATTAACTACCGCTGTAAAGTAATACAAGTCTGTAAGTTTGCACTGACGTTTTTCGCATCAAACCACTCCGAATGACTTTGTTTACTTCTTAATGATTTAAATATGCTGAAACGTTTGACATTTAACACAATAAAGCAAAGAAAATACGAAGAGATATGGCAATAAAGTGCAGTAAAAAGAAGAGAAAAGAGAAAAGACTGAAAATTAAAAGGCAGTGTCTAATTCCAGGAGAGCACTGATTCTGTTCCAATTTAACATTAAACTTGACATGAAGGATGTTCATAAATGCCTAAAACATGCTGAAAAATACAAACCACTTCTGAAACTGAGTTATGATGATCCTTTTAAACAAGGAGACATCAAATATCAGCCTATTTTCCACAGTTTCAGGAGCAGAAAAGCTGTAGTTTTTTGGCACCATTCACCAAATCCACTATCGATTATCAAGGCTATAGTAGTTCAGCTGGCTGTGTATCGCATGAAAGTGTATTGATCAGGGCCTTGACTAATAATTCAAACACAAAATCCCATGAGAGCGAGGCAGCAGCCGTGTACAGTATCACTTTCTTTTGCGCCGGGGGAGTTTTTATTTGTCTGTTGCGCTGGATACCAGAGCCCTCTAGAGAGCGGGAAAACACAGTTCAGACAACACACAGTCATCTGAAGCCCGTCTCTCTCCCTTAGATCTGCCAGCATGGTGCCAATCAACGCTGCACTCCAAACCCACAGAGCAGCGGAGGATTTAAACAGAGAGGAAAGAGGGGAAAATAGAAAGAGAGTGTGGCCTTCTCTCTTCTGGTGAATTCACTCTCTCGGCCCCCCTCTACTCTCTCTCTCTCTCTCTCTCTCTCTCTCTCCTCCAGTGGAGACCGTCTCTTGCCCTGTCAAAAGGACAGCAGGACGCCCTAGCAGTGAGAAAGTGCACACAGTCATCATGCAGTAGAGCAGACTCCTCCCTGCAGTTGCATACTGTGGAGATAGCCTTCCCAACATGCTCCAGGGCGCAGGCATCACTAACAAAGCATGGGCGAGCCTGTTAGTAAGAAAACAACACCCCCTGAATCGCAAACAAAGGAAAGCAGAGCTTTCTATGCCTTTTCCACTCCGAGCCGTGACTGCATTAGTATGGATCGGGAAGCAGAACGTCCGCTCAAATGAGGAATGTCCGCCCTGCTGACTCACACTATGATGAATCCTGTCAGATCTGGACTGTAAACACAACAGCAGCTCTCAGGGTCTTTGTCTGGTTTGACCTCATGCAGAACTCAGTGCAAAAGTGCACCCTTTAAAATGGCCCTGGGTTTGCATTCAAAGAACAGTCCGGCCATGAATCAGATTTACACAGATGTAGTCAATCAACCAAGACATGCCTGATGTTTAAACTGTGCTTCTTCAAAACTGGAGCCAGGGCACAGTATGACTGTGAGCAATAAAAATGAACAAAATTTCACACTGCAGCTAAACACTAGGAGCACCCACACCCTAAAACAATGTGATTGGATAATTAGCTCTTGGGCATTTTAAGAATGTAATCCTTTTGTTTCCAACCAAAATGTTAGTAATTCTATTAATAAGCAATGCTGTTAATATGAAGAGAATCACTGCAGCAGTGACAGAGTTTCAATACAACATGATTCTATGGCATGAACTGAAATAAAATAACAAAATTAATAGATAAATGACTAAATGAAATCATTAGGCCCTCCCTAAAGCCCCAGAAGACCCTTAGGGTTCTCCTCTGTTTGCACCAAACTTTTTATGTAGGCAAATGAATTTGAATGTGAATGTAATTCTGCAATGTGAATAACCCTTGTCAAGTGGTACAGCAGTTCTGGACAGAAGGATGCTTATCAATGGAGCTCATTTGAATATTAGGCCACACCCACAACATTCACAGAAAGGTAAAAAAAAAAAAGTAATGTAATTAATATTTTACCATTGCATTCATATTTTTTGCTTTACTTTTTGCTGGTGTTTAATATAACCCCACTGGCATTCAGTTCTTTTTGTCTTACTATACTATACTGCCTGAAAGCAAGCTATTGTCATTTCCAAGGTTATTTCAACACTAGAGCATTCAATATCAGTTTTAAAATTTCTCAAACACTTTTTGAGTTCAATCATATTCAGCTGTTGGCAGATGGCTCTCCTTGACATGACTAGTCTGACAACAAAGGTGTTCTAAAAGAAAGACCTCTTCTTTGGACCGCAGACACAATGATATTTTTTTGTTTGTTTGTTTATTTATTTATTTATTTATTTCTGTTTTAAAGGGACACACTTTTATAAGCTGAAGCAGGTGCCCCCCCCCCTTTTCAAGGACTTTTAAGTGTCATTACTGGGACCTCAGGTGGAGCAAAAGTCATTCTTTGAAAGGAAAGTGGAAAAAGTGACAGAATGCAGCCAAGAAAAGGGAGGTCGCTGGAGAATGAAAAGCGAAGTGAAAAAGAAAAGGCTTTCCTTCCCGAGAAGAAAATGGAGAAATTAATGGAGAGGAAAGTGAGAGGGGAGAGAGAGAGAGAGAGAGAGAGAGAGAGAGAGAGAGAGAGAGAGAGAGAGAGAGAGAGAGAGAGAGAGAGAGTTGGAAATGGAAAGAGCTGGTCCTGACTGGAAGTGTTTACGGCCTGTCGTTTCCCCTTGGCTGCGGAGCGTGCTACTGTGCGGGGCTTTGGGTGGACATAGACAGCGGAGAGCAGTTGGTCATTTCACAGCTCTTGCCTCCTACAAAACAGTGTTGAAGTAATTATGCCTAATTACATGCTAATCACTCCCCTTCCATCTCCTATCTTTAATTCGCTGTTGCCGCTTTCCATTCCGAGCCCCGCTCCGCTGATAACAGACCCGTGCACAGATGTGCACATGCACATTCCACAGCACATATTTCTGCACATTTCGATTCATACTGAGGCTGATAGTGTGTATTTCACAAGGACCCAATCTTCTGAGGTCCTATCTATGCTTTGTGTCGTGCAGTCGTGGCCAACAGTTTTGAGAATGACACAAATATGAATTTTCTGCTTCCGTTTTTATGATGGTAATTTGTGTCTACTCCAGAACATTATGAAGAGTGATTAGGTGAATTGCAAAGTCCCTCTTTGCCATGAAAATAAACTTGTAATCCCAAAAAATCAATTTGCATTGTAGCCCAGCCACAAAAGGACCTGCTGACATCATATCAGTGATCCTCGTGTTCAAGCAGGTGAGAGTGTTGATGAGGACAAGGCTGGAAAACACTCAGTCACACTGATTGAATAGCAGACTGGATGCTTTAACAGGAGGGTTGTGCTTGAAGTCATTGACCTTCTCTGTTATCCATGGTTACCTGCCTGTGCAGTCAGTATTGCTTCTAGTAAGATGACACCAAATCAACCATTTATCATCATCCATTCATTCACTGAAGAACTTGAAGGTGAGAGGTTCAGTTGTTGTAAAGAAGTCTTCGGGGCGCCAAAGGAAGTCCAGCAAGCACCAGAACCGTCTCCTAAAGGTGATTCAGTTGTGGGATCAGGGCATCACCACTGCAGAGCTCAGGAATGACAACAGGCATGTGTGAGTCTATCAGCACACACAGAAAGCCAAAGGGTGTGTCAGAAATCGCGCACTACCGTCAGTGCCCTGAGATTTAGTGTGTAGTGCGCACTGCACACTGCTTTCTTTCTTTACTAGTGGGTCAGTGCTGTCCTAAATGGAACACTAACGTTTTGCACTTAGCGGAAATGACGGACTCACATTTGCTCGCGATTCTTCAGCCGCCAAAATATCTGCCGGTTTTACCACAGTGTACTTCAGTAAAATAATTTTATTAACGTTACTCACATTTAAACCAACCAGCTGCCTCCGCTTGGGCTTGTATTTCACTGTTTGCTGCCGTTATCCAACTCGAAAACTCGAAAAAGTCCCGCCCCCTCCGCTGCGTGGTCATAATGGCGCCCGTTTAGTGCATAGTGTGCATCCTTCTGCACTGCGTTTTCTGGCCGACTTTAGTGTAGCATCCGGGTTTTTTCAGTGCACTGAGTTTTAGCTTGGTTTTCAGTGTCAGCGCACTACACCCTAAAATTGCACACTAAAAGTGCGCAAGTGTGCGGTTTCGGATACACTCAAAGACTTTTGGAGGATAGCCTGGTGTCAAAAAGGGCAGCAAAGAAGAAACACCTCAAGAAAAACATTTTTTGGCCTAAATGCTGTATATTTCAGTCAGTCTTATTATCAATACTCTTCAAGTGGGCTTCAACTAAACAGTAATCAAAAGGGCTTTTTGTTTTGTACATGCTAAAGTAGAAAATTAGTTGAGAAATCTGTGTTCAGTGGAATGATACAGTGATCATGAAAAAACTGCTGTTCCAGATTGAGCTTAATGGCTTATTAATGATAGTAAATATATAGTGGTACCATTCTTTTGAATTGTGAAATGCTTTTCAAGTTATATCAGCCAGACAATGCTGACTGAGAATCAGAGCACAGTCCTCCACCCAAATGGCAAAACAGGTAGTTTAGCTTTCTGCCAGCCTCCTGATTCATGTCTGCTTTGACATTAGGTCTTCAAATTTGTCTTTACATTTACATTGACAGCAGAACAAGATCCCTCCCTCCTTTGAACCTTTAGCCCAAAAGGGCTGCGAGGCTTTTCATGTCAAACAGGCATAGATAAGCATATCTCGCATGATTGATTGTAATGGTTTGACTGTTAACACACACCCAGGACATACAAAGCATTAAAAAAGCACAGTGAGGAAATGACCTTCAGTAAATTAAGTCAAGCAAAACCGCTGCCCTTCAAACGAAAGTGCAAATAAATCTGAATAAATGACTTCCAAACAATCAACAGTAATAATGTAAAAACAACAAGGTTCCCATAACTCATCACGGTAGAACTGTTAGCCTGAGAAGCCTGTGGGAAGAATTAAAAGACCCATATAATGAAAACTACATTTGCCTCACATTTATTAACTAAAATAGCTGTTAGAAATTAATTCGAATTGATAAAATTTCCTTCACTTCTGACTACCTGCAGACCACTGGTGGAAAATTCACAATAACACTGCCTGCTTTGAATTCACTGTTTTTGTGATGTCACTGAATGTATGGTCTTGAGGGTGGAGGTAGCTCAGTGGGTAGGATACTTGCCTCCAGACCAAGAGGTCCTTCAGCACCACCACTGGGTCCCTGAGCAAGACCCTTAACTCCAAGTTGCTCCAGGGAGACTGCCCCCTGTAGTTAGAGAATGGAAGTCGCTTTGGATAAAAGCGTCTGATAAATGCCGTAAATGTAAATGTCTTTACACATTTCCGTCTATTCGGCCTACAGAAGGTAGCACTGATCATTCAGTCTGAGGTCAAAATGGATGTTTAAGCATGGGATACTATTTGAATGAAGTACAATGCATGGCAGCAAATTACAAAAGCGGGTATTTACATGCATATGTTAAAGGTACAGTACCAAAACAGGCTGTTAATTAATTAATAAAGAGCTGTGACATATAAAAAGAACTATAAGTGGAAGTTCATTACTACTTTGGATACATAAGTAAAAATGAAGTAGGGGCTTACAATATTAGTTTAAAGAACTGAGCAACTGTTGGTGCCATACCTTTCAAGACTTTATATATGACACTCCTATATGCCTGTCATAAATATTTATTATGTATAAAAGAAGTGCTGAAATCCGCCCCTTACTCTGATAAAGGAAGATTGTGTGAAATATGAGCTCCTGTCCCACTAGTTGTGCCAGTAGGTGGAGTATAATAGAACTCACTGGGGTTCATTTGTTTAGAATTTTCTTCTTTTTTATTTCTCTTAATGTTAATGCAGCAAGCAAACTGGAGAAACAATGTTGCTGAACTTTATTTGACCTGAGTATGTTAAACCCATATCATTCTGTATGTTAAAAAGGGAAGGAAACTGCAGAGGAGGAAAGATGATGAAGTCATATTGTTATCAACCGTTAAAGGTTATCTTATTTGCTCAAGTTCAGGTAAGAAATGTGAGTGGGCATTCATGTGAGTGGGTTGTTTCTTTAGTTGCTCTACATTACAATGTGCGTTCCAATCCACCCCTGTTCTGATCGGACATCACTGATCAGGCATAGCATGTTTGAAACTAGCATGGATTTTACACTCATGTAGACAATTTCAGTTAAAATATTCATCCTCCATTAATATGGAGCGCTAAAACTACAATCCAAATAACAATCATAATACACTTTATGCTTCATTTAGATATCATATGTCTAAATGAAGCATAAAGTGCAATAAGGGCAGTACAAATACAACATGGATTGGTAAAATTAGTAAAAATACTGATATGAAAGTATGTTTTCAGCACTGCTATAAAAAAGTAGATAAAATCTGTAAAATATTATTTTAATAAAATATTACAATTTACTACTTACTTCAATATCAGAAATTGTTAGAAATTTTTCCACTTTTCCCTGTCAGCCCAGGATGATGGTGGAAGTGTGTAGGAGGGAGTAGAGCTTATTTCTGACTGACAAAATTGGGGGTGTAACATATATTTCTATTAAATAATCCAGTAGAAATTGATACTTAGGAAGAAATTGCATTAACTTAAATTAAAACTTAAGAACTACAATTGATATATGGGATTTATAAATTGTCCACAAATAGACAATGATAATCTTGGATTTGTTAGTATAAAAATGATTTAAAAATTCAGCTGTTGGACATAGTGATCGTTGGATGCCCTTCAGGTGGAAATCTATGGTGTTTAGAGAGTAATTCAAGATTCAAGATTTTTATTTGCCATTTGAGCATGAGACCAGCAGTCCATGCACATTGGAATTCTTGTGCAAAGCTCTCCGAGTCAGGTTACATTTTTTGATAGGTAGAAAAGACAGGAAAAATAAAACAGAGAATAGAGCCGTCTACTAGTACTATATAAAATATAAAGATATATATAAAGATAGAAGTATTACTGTACAAGAGGGTTATCTACAAAGGATTTTTTTAAAATACAAGTACTTGCACATTTTAATATTGCACCTTTGATTATTTCACATTTTACTATTGCACATTTGGAGTATGTGCATTTGTATTATACACATATTATTGTATGTGTAATTCCAAGCCATGGAGTTTTTAGAGATTTATGAATGATGCTGCACAGCATTACCGAACTGATAGTTCTTTACTCCTAATGTCAATTTGTCTCGTTGGTAAAGGAGTCTGTGGGATTCAATTCAGAAAAGAAGGAAGCCAGTGGTTTGGAGGAAGCCAGTGGTTTCTGATGACAACAGATTGGTTTGTTCAAACTGTGTTTAAAAAAGAAAAGGAACCACAGGAATGCTCACAAGCCATTGTGACAGAAAATGTGCTGTTATTTCATCAGAATTGCATACTTTACACAGAACAACAGAACATCTTTGCACATACTTTGCTACAATGCATCATAGGTAAGTAGAGATGTCAAAGTATATCTTCAGGCAGGGAAGAGCTTCCAGGGCTGCTTTATTAAATAAGGGGCCCTGGGAATAAAGCTCCACAGGGCGTGATGAAATAAGTAATTTATTGTAATAAATTACAAGAAGTTACAGCTGAAATCACCTTTGCTTATGCCCTTTGCTTATTAGATTCTGCTCAGCCAACAGCACATTGTTCACTACTCAGAATAAACCCCACTGCACCGAAACAAATCCAGGCACTCGAGCGTCTACAGCGTTCAGTGAAGAAGAGTAATCTTGGTTGGCCAGATATGCAGAGCAAACACAAAAAGCCAGACACCAACGACTGCTCACAGCCATCTGCAAGACTGTCTTCCACGCAGCCCAGATCCAGTAACACAAAGTGACTCCACAAACACCTAAAGCTATCAGGCTCCTCGTGGCCTTCTCTTCAAACTGTTGCATGCAGAAGAAAATAAGGCCAAACCTCACACCACAGCATTACAGGACACTGCAGTAAAAAGCATAATAAATAAAAAACATTGATTTTTTTTCCCACAGTGACTACAGTCTCAGATTGCAGTTCACTGAATGAATCTGATTCGCTTGTCATCAGGAAGATTTAACTTTTTTCCATTTTCCACTCAGGCAGCATCCTTGTACTAACGTCCCTTTGGCTGGAAGTAAGTTAGCTACTGTGGACTTCATGGCGCTGTTTTGGGCAGACTGATGGTAAAGCATATGTAAATTGATATTATATCTAAATCCTTTAAAGGCTTGACATTTCCTCTCTTAAACAACACTCAATACAAGCAAATGTCTTTTCCAATGCTGCAGATGGTGTTAAGTGAATTGCTGTTACACATGTAACACCAGGTTAAAGCATTATTATTATTTCACACACACTCACACACACACACAGACACCAGACAATTTTTTAAATATATTTTTACATATAAATTTATATAAAATCTGTCACAAATGTTTATTAATAATAGGAGAAGTATAGAGGTAGCAGTATACAGTAGGTGGAGTATGAAATAACTGACCGGGGTACATTTATTTTGGACTTATTTACGATTTTTTACATTTTCAAAATTTTTCAAAATTCATGTAGTAAACAAACTGAGGAAAAACAATACTACTGAATCTCTTTGGAACAAAATATCATGCTGTATGTGTTAAAGAGGGATGGAAACTGCAGATGATGAGGCGTGAGGTCAAATTGTCATCAACAGTTAAAGGTTATCTTACTTGAACAAGTTCATATAAGAAATGTTAGTGGGTCTATTGTGTCTTTAGTTGATCTACTTTACAATGTGTGTTCCAATCCACCCCTGTTCTGTTCAGACATGCCTTTTCTAGGCTGTTGTAGAACATTTGAAACCAGCATGAATTTTCCACACCAGAGAAAGTATATAAAATATAAAATGTTAATTTTATTTCTACTAATCACTTCAAAATCTGATATTGTTACAAACTCTTCTAATTTATCCTGTCAGGATGATGGTAGAAGTGTATAGGAAGGAGTAGAGCGTATTCCTGACTGGCAAAACTGGGAACAACCCTAACCTAGACCAAAAACAGCTAATGCCCTCCGGCTCCAAACTGCTGTAAGCAAAGGAAAATAAGGCCTAATCTCACACCACAGCATTACAGTACACTATACTGCAGTTAAAAGCATTATACGTTACAAAAAACATTGATTTTTTTTTTCACAATGACTACAGTCTCAGATTCCAGTTCACTGAATGAATCTGATTCGCTTGTCATCAGGAAGACTAAACTATTTTCCATTTTCCACTCGGGCGGCATCCTTGTAAGGAATTTCCCCATTGTGGGATTAATAAAGTCAATAAAGTCAATCAATCTAACGTCCCTTTGGCTGGAAGTAAGTTAGCTAGTGTGGACTTCATGGCGCTGTTTTGGGCAGACTGATGGTAAAGCATATGTAAATTGATATTATATCTAAATCCTTTAAAGGCTTGACATTTCCTCTCTTAAACAACACTCAATACAAGCAAATGCATTTTCCAATGCTGCAGATGGTGTTAAGTGAATTACTATTACACATGCAGCACCAGGTTAAAACATGCACTTATTTGTGTGTATGGCTTATGTATAAATAGATACTCTAGAGAGATAAGGCATATGTGAAGAATTTCACAAAAGCAGGCGGGTCAGAGCTTTATATCTGGATTTGATGCACATGAAAATATCTAGTATACAGTGATTCAGAGCACATGTGTATCAGTAGCAAGTCTCAAGATGTTTATAGATGTTGTAGATGGTTTTGATATAAATGGCTCTCTTCCTTTCACTTAAACTCCTCAGAATGAACCGCCAAAGTCAATATCAAACCAGTAGACAGTAGTGCTCCACATTTTCAAACATTTTGAACTGCTCTCCAAATATATAAAACAATGTTACACATGCTTTTAAATGCACATGAAAACACGAAAATACTGACTGCTCTCTTTATATGGCTTTAATATTTAATGGCACGTTTTTTTACGATATGACTATGATCGAAATGATGTCTTTGCTTCATGAGCTGAACAAAGGCTATAAAAGGCGGAAATACATTCTCGTATGAGGTAACTGAATGCTTCTGATTCAAGTGGCAGACCTTTCTTGACAAAAATGAAGATATTTTGTACTTCAGGAAGACAGTGATCATGCAGTGCTGATGGAAATAAACCATAGTGGGGAGGCCGTTAGGCTTGCTGCTAAGGGCCACTGCACATTGCCAGAGAGACTATTTCCCTGTTCTCAACAATATCGTCAATATTATAGGCTATGAACTCTTTCTCTTGCACATTTTCACCATGTTATTAGGACACACCCCTCCCCCCACCCCCACCCCTTAGTGTGTTCCACTGGTACTTAATCCATCTGATCAAAGAAAGTGTTTCAAAAAGTCAACAGTGCTTATATAAACATATTATGAATGTCCACCTGTCTTGCTTAGAGTGTTTGTAGGCCATGCATCCCATGTGACCAGTCCTACATTCCGAAAACATACATGGTTCGGACTTGGACACCAATTTAAAGGTGTGCTAGCTGAACAGGCATGGATACTGAATGGCAAAATATGCTAATACTAGTGCAGCTCAATTCCCTGAGCAAATTAGTGTTTCAGAACGGAGACGGGAAGACGGTCATCAACAAACGAATTTCCTCACTCCTGCTTGTGCTTTGGAGGATTTTTAAATATAAATGTGCCAGAAAGGGCCTTTACAAGTGATTCCATTGAAGAGCCACTTTTGGTTCCCTACTCAACTTTTCAGTCGATGATTTTTTTAAAGAACAGATTCACATTGTAAAGAACCTCCACGTAATATGCCATTTCGATACATAGGGTGTTTAGATCCAGGCCCGGAAGGTTGATGTCTGGCACATTTTGATGATTTTCCTACTAAATACGCCCATTAAACCTGGCAATAAACAGCTGAGTTGAACCAGGTGTGTTTGAGCTGGGAAATCACCCAACTCTGCTGGCCCTCATGTACAGGACCAGATCCACACACCTGGTCAACCAAACAAATGATTTTCAAAAAACCCTTTAAAATGTTTCTTTTAAGAATGCAGTTGTTTGTTAATGCAGGTGTTTTCTGGGCTTGCATGGCTGTGTTTTAAATTCAAGGGTTGGTCCAAAAGTCTGTAGATACCTTCCAAAATGCCTAGAGTGACGTTTTCATGGAAACTGGTCACCCACTGGGCTCATTCAAAGCATGGTTGATTCTAATTATGTTGGTGGTTAATCTAACATGCTTCAGCTTCACTCCAGCTTGTGAGGGCCCAACCAATGGAAGAGTTTGCTGTATCTACCTAGATACCACATAAAAAAATGTGTAAAAGCATAATTTTCTGTTGGGCTGATGTTTAGGAATTGAACTTTCTTGATTCTTTTATAAAGAAATGGAAGTAATTTGAAATACAACATGATTTTATTGATGTGACGGTTTGGTCAGTGACCGTTAGGGGGCCCTGTTTTTTGGTTCTGTGTTTGTCTGTGTTTTTGGGACTTTTATTTTGAATTTCATGTCTGTTTTGTTCATATGTCACATGGTTTTGGTTTTCACCTGCTTTGTGTTTCAGCACTGATTTTTGTCTGTATTTAAGTTCTGTTTATATGCCATTCTGTGTCAGTCCATCGCCTCACAAACGCCTGATTTTCACCCTGTTTCCTGTTCATGTTTGCAACGGCCCTCGAGCCAGCTTTTTGTTTTTGTTAAATAAAAGTAAAACCACAGCATGGATCCTTGTGCTTCTGTCTCGTCCATGCCCCGAAGTAAATCACGGCAGTGGACTAAACCCCTCTGCTGTGACAATTGAATACAAATGTAATAAAGATAAATGTAAATCATTATGCCTCTTCTGGAGAGATACTTCCCATTTAAAGTCACTTTGGAGCAAACTTTTGCCCTACTTTCTCCATGAATTTGACATTTTTTCCATTTGACCCATTCTGCCGAGAACGGAGCAGGCACTCGACCACACAGCGATGATGAACAATGCATTAGAAGCCATTTGTCTGAGGGCTTTGCCTGCCCGCGCCCAGAGGCGGGTACATTTTTGGGCAAGCCCTTTGGTTGGGCCTTCTCCCAGCAGCTGTCCACACAGACGGCCACACACTGCCTGCCAGGCTCGGGGGGGTGGGATGCAGGGGCTTTCAAATGGAAATGCCTCAGCTCTGAATTACACACGCTCAAACTGACAAAAGCATTTAAATATGACCAATGTTACTGGAATAGCCAGTGGACAAGGACATGCACGAAACAAAACCGAGCTCTCTGAGCAGAGGCATGAGTGAGCAAATTTACAGGAAACAGCCAGTCTGCATGAAGTAAGCATGTGCTGGCTTAGACTTCAGCATCTGTCCCTGTCCGTATGAACAAAAGACTGAACAGCATCCCCTTATTAAGGCTATACACGGATCTGATCTGAATTTTCATCTCTGGGGATGAAAATGTAGCTGAGACATCACATACTGCAGATTATCTCTCCTTTCTTTTTATTCACACTTTTCTCTCTCTCTCTTAATCTCTTTTTGCAGGAGATAATCCACTCTTCATTTCCTTCAAGTCACAAAGGAACAATATGTCAAACACAGACAGGCATTCTATTCACATTCACGCATACACACACAGACACGGACATCCCTCCATCCCAGTCATCCCTCCATCCCAGTGTCACCAGAATCAGGTCTTGAGGGAGTCATAAGGGCTTCGACGCTCAAGCTGGTTTCATTACTGTACATCTGTCACCGCGGAAATCGGAGCCACGGCTAGAGGAGAGGAAGCAGCGAGCAGTTTAAATACTTCAGCAGGCCTGTCACAGCTCAGCCCCCCCAGGCCAGAGCGAGTGCAAGCAGGAGAACAAGGAAACTCCATTATCACCCCTCTCTTTCTCCCTCTTTCCTCTGCTCGCTTCTTCTCTTCTTCTTTCTCTCTCCCCTCTTTACTCATTGTTTTTCTTATTTTTTTTCCCTGACAAGGTGCTGACTAAACAGTCGACAAGCTTTTCTTTATATTCCTGAAGTTCCCAGACATGGCAAAATTTCAAATCGCTTTCTAACGCCGATACCGATACTCCGGTGTGTAATTCCAATTCAAATCTCTAAAACAAAGCTTTCCTTTCTAAACGACTTCAGTCTAATGTATTCCTACCAGTCGCTTAATGTATGTCAAATAACACTTGAATAAAATAGGTATATACAGCACTTAGAAGACTAAGTAGCATCTTCAGTCCAAATGTCGCATTTCCAATTTCAAGGTCAATCTTTTAAGAAATAAACAGGCACTTCATTTACACTATAAAGACTCCTTTCAACTCCACATTCAGTCCTGCTGGGATGCAGGCCAGATTCTACGTGTGTGTGTGTGTGTGTGTGTGTGTGTGTGTGTGTGTGTGTGTGTGTTTGTGTGTGTGTGTGTGTGTGTGTGTG
>JBBIGB010000141.1:16697347-16721039 GCA_037577075.1 Alestopetersius hilgendorfi | reverse complement strand
GACACTGAACCGCTTGAATTTCAATACAAACAAACAGAAAACATGGGGTGTTCTAAAACTTTTGACCGGTAGTGTATTTTTGCATCGCTTTAGTTTAAGGACATCTGTCATCAATTTGATTTCAATCTGTTTCAACAAGCCATAGTCCAGAAATCACTGTAACTTGGCGTTGCTTCACTTTCAAACCTGGAAAATGGTGGACAAAGCTGTGAACTATTATGTTAAAAACCTAATTTCAAATTCCTACCTTTACAGTTACTGTATCAAGCATGAGACACAAGTATTCAACCCTCAAAGAGTCTTCAGATTTTACTGGATCACAGGCGACACAGATTTTCCATCCAGTATTTTTACTGCAAATCAATAGGATCTCAAAGTAAAACTTATGAAGTAAAATGTGTTCTTTATCTTTTTTTTTAATCTAAAAATTGAAAAATACTCCTTGCACAAGTTTTAACCCCGGTACTCTTGGGCTTAATAGACCCACCTTTTGCTGCAGTAACATGACTCAGTCTGTTTGGGAAAGTTTCAACCAGCTTTGCTCACTGTTTGAAAGGGATTTTCGGGCAGATTTGTTCAGGTTGGCTGCATGATGCTTGTGGACCAGATTTTAAAAAGTGCCACAGATTCTTGACTGGATTGAGAGGTGGATTTTGACTTGGCTATTGTAAAACATTTACCATTTCATTTCATTTTTTCACTGCCGTTGGAATAATGTTCAAAAGCGGGACGTTTCTCCGAAGTTTTATTGTTTCATCCCCATAACATGTTTCTGCCAATGTCATAATTTACTGTTAGAATGTTGTTGATTGAAGTGTTTCATAGCATTTTATACTATTTGCCAAAAAAGCCACATTTTTGGTCTCAGCTGGAGACAAAACCTCAGCCTACATTTTTGCTGGGTTTCTGTGATGCTTCCGGGCAAATTCCAGATGAGCTTTGATGTGCTTTTTCATCAGTCAAAAGACACTTTCAAGCCACTCGCCCATACAGGCCAGTTATATGTGGAGCTGTTGATATCGTTTACTGGTGCACCTTCATTCCAGTCTCAGCCTCTGAACTCTGTGGCTCCTTCAAAGTGATTGTTTCATCTCTGTGGCATCTCTGAAGTCCCCCTCTTGCTCTGAGGGAGAGGGGATGCCATAGTCTAGACGATGCCTAGATGGTATACAGCTTCCATTTCCTCACAATTGATCCAACTTTGCTCACTGTGACATCCAACACTTAGATATTTTTGCAACCATTTCCTATCTTGTGCATGTCTATAACCTTATTTCTCCTATCATAGGAATGCTCATTCCCAGCTTTTGATCAGGTTTGTGGTCTGACGAATGATACAGTGCCATTAAAGGGGGCTTTATAAGTTTACTTAAAACTTAAACTTCATTAATGATTTACAGGTAGAGGCCCATTGTAGGCCAACTGTGTCTTCAGTAGGACAATATTTTATCTTTGTAAACCTAGAGCTTCCACAGCACAGGGGCTGAACACTTATGCAAATAGCATTTTTCAATTAGTGTTTATAAAATATTTCACTATAAAGTGTCAGCCTTTATATACATATATATATATGTTATGTGTATATGAGAGATTTAAGGAGATGTTGGTTTAATATATATGATATAATTTTTTATTGCTGTTATTCTACTCATAATCTCATTTCAGCAACTGTTTTCCACAAACCATGTTGATTTTACACTTCATTGATTATGAAAGGCATCTATTTTACAGTGTGTGGTGCAGAGCAGGTTTGATCCCAGTGGGAACAGAGAGTAAGAGGCTAATCTGGAGCAGAATAGGATCCAGACTGAGTCCAATATTACAAATGTTACTCACAGGCCAAGAAAAGAAAGAAGAGAGCGAGAATCAACCTTTCAAAATGTCTACTACATCTTTTGTTTTGCCTTCCAGTATTTTTTGCCTCTCGTTTTTGCCTGTATTTTTTTTTTCATCCCTTTAACACTATTTCATAAACAATCTGGTAGGCAAGACAATAGAGCGAACAGACTGAATGCAGCGAGGGAAGATGGGCCAGCGGAGATGGGGCTTTCTTTTTACGGCAGATTAAACACAACCTGGAGGGGGAAGGAGAGAGACGAAGAGAGAAAGGGAGAGGGAGAGAGAGAGAGAGAGAGGGAGATCTCATTAGTAGGCAAAGTACTCAGAGACTCCAGGCCTTTGTGTGTGATGTTATGTGCTGACGTGCTGCCAGGCGGTTCAAGGAGAGCCGAGAGTGCCACGGTTTCTCCCTCGCCACCACAGCTGAGCCCAGGCACATGGATCACTAATACATGAACGGTTACGGAGCGCATAGTCTTAAGTACTGTTCTTCTTTGTTATTCAGTCTAATGCATTTCCCTGTCAACAGTTTTTCCACCACGATGCGATGCTTGAGCGCCAGGGCCGCCACTCTATTTGTGCGCATCATGCAAGTGCTTTTGAGGGCAACAAAACAGCCTTATATATGAGCATAATGGAATAATAATCATAGTATTAACTGTTGTATTCATATAATAATCTTAGTATTCTCTATGATTAAATATTGAAGTGTATGATAAAGCACAACTACTACTGGCAACATTAGAACGTTATTGGTCATTCAAGATAACTTATATACATAACTGATATATGTATATATATACACTGTCATTGTATAATTCTTGTTTTCCTATTTGTACCCAAATTCTATTAAAGACGATTTACATTTACATTACATTTACGGCATTTATCAGACGCTTTTATCCAAAGCGACTTCCAATCCCTATCTACAGGGGACAGTCTCCCTGGAGCAACTTGGGGTTAAGAGTCTTGCTCAGGAACCCATTGGTGGTGTGCTGAAGGTAGGATTCGAACCCATGACCGCTTGGTCTACAGGCAAGTATCCTACCCACTACGCCACCACCACCACGATTTCAGTTCCAAATACTACAAATACTGTATACTGCATGGTGGGGGCACCATAAAGCAATTACGCACTGGGAACTGAAATGGCCAGCAGCAGCCCCGGAGAGCTGTGCTGGAGGCTGTGGCAGGCTGGGCTCGCTGGGATTGTTAAAAGTCACTATGGGCCAAAGAGCAGCTCAAGCCTGCGAATACTGAGCAGCCCAACACCTCCACGAGACACACCACAGGAACTTTTCACACTCACAACACCTGCTCTTGCACAATTAATGGGGAAGGACGAAAACGAGATCACTGCTGAGAGGGGGCTGGCGCAGGATAAACGGGGGGTAATAAGTCAAGTACTGAGGGGGGAACTGCAGGAAAAACACAAGCATGAAAAAATAATGGACATTGTTTTGGTGGCTATCTCTCTCTTGAGAGAGACAGACTAAGGGGGTGAGAATGTGCATCAGGTATAGCATATCATTAAAATTATTTTTTCAAGGCAATTATTATTGCCTTGAAAAAAGGTATGCAATGTTAGGCTATTTTTATGTAAAAAATTGCTTTTACAAATTAATAAAGACCAACAATAGGTAACATACAGTGACTAGCCGTCTAGCCAGTCACCATGCTGCTACAAATTTCTCACTAAAGTAAGTGCAAATGGCAGTTCAGCAATTCTGTTCACGTACTTAACTTTCTGTTTATGGAACAGATTTGGTAAGAGCATTGCAAAAATTCCCATCACAACTTGGCAACTCGTGTATTGTTCCCACTAGTGAATACGACTCGGTTTGATCATTCATATGTTCAGAACTCATAATTGCAATATTTCTTATTGCATTTGAAGCCAGACAATCACTGTTTTCTGAGGGAATCTATCTGTAACTCTTCGTATCAGTCCAAGAGTAAAAAGTAAATCCTTGAAGCTCCGCAATTATCATTACTGTTGTTTTCTGACAGCAAATTTCCATGAGAAATGATGTGACCACTACACAACCTCTAGAGAACCACATCTACTTTCATGGTTCTGTCATGCGAAAGGAAACAGATACAGGTACCCCGCCAGGTTACAGATAGTTTCGGGTTGGGATTTGGATGCAGTACAACCGCGCTCAGTGGGAAAAAATGCCTTTACAGACATGAACATTACCCGTCAAAGCAGAAAGATTGCATCTGAGCAAAAAATTGGAATTGAGCAATAAGGCATGTAATGTGAACATAGCCTAAAACCCAAGCTCACATATTAGAATGTGCAAAGATGGATTATGAAATAGTGGGTTACCTGGCTGCCTAGATAAACGAATGCCTTTTAGGAGCTTCACACGTTTTAGCCGTCTATCTTAAATTAAGCCCTTAGGCAGCATCACAACCCTGCATTTCCCATACACCTGTCCGTCAAACCTGCGTTATGTACCGTGAATGGAAATGAGCAGCCAAATGAACAATTGCAGCCTGAGCAGATTTCAAAAGCAGTCAGCATCAGCAGCACATGAATGCTGGATTCAGTACCACAGCATTTAGTTCCTCTACAGGTCCACTTAAGCTGATGAGCGAAGAAAGGCTGGGAGAACAATTAAATGAGTGGAACCAGTTGCCAAAAGCATGACTTTGGGAGAGTCAGCCCATCTGAGATAAGAGAAAATAACAGAAGAAGGGAGAGATTAAGAGATATAAAGCAGACAGAGGTGGGACAAGAGAAAGACAAAGAGAGAGTGCTGGGGCAGGGAGCAATGAAAATCTAGAAAGCAATAGGATGGTGAAAGAGTGGTAGAGAGATTGAGGGATGGTTACAGCAGCGGAGAAAGAGGAGAGAGAGGAGAGAGGGGAGAGAGGGGTGGGGGTCAAACGGACAGGCTGGTGATTCTCTGTCTGTCCTCCGTTCGCTGCTTAATGACGTCCCAAGTGACGGGCGCTGGCTTGTGCTCTTGGCAGCTGGTAGATTTGCCAAATCTATCTCCTCTTCTTTTGCGGGACGCCGAGACCAGATGTGACTCAATTCCGTCTGACAGCTAGAGGCAGGACGTAACAGGGAAAAAACATGGAATACATTCTACTCCCCCTGCCACCGTTGCCATACAGAACAGTACAGAGCGGAGCACATTCTTCAAGCTTCTGTCTGGTCGGATGCAGAACTGGGAAGGTTTCATAACAAAGCATTAGGGATTCTCTCAGGGCACTCCAGACATTGATTAAAACAGTCTGGCGCTGCCAAGTCCTTTGCTCGGAACCCAGGGCACGCTCACCATCTGCAGCCTGTTGGTGAAAGTGGGAGGTCGAGAATTATGAAGCTGAATTAATAATTTCAGTCATGTGTTTCCGCAAAGAATTGCGCTGAGGTCTTCATTTGTGAAATAAAGTCTTCCCCATAAACTGAGGACACAGAGCTGACAGCCTGGGGTAAAAACACACAAATAATATTAAGACCTTAACCTCAATGATTTGACTCTGTGACATATTTAGCCTCATATCCTCAGGCTAACCCGTTTCTACATTTGTTGTTCACCCACCCCCTGCTGGATCTCGCCTAGAGCACCAGAATGTCCAGAAACACCACTGTGTGTAACAAGCACAAGCACTGTTCACACACACGTCTGCAAGGAGAAGATTTTGCTGTTCATTGTGGCAAACTAGGAAAAAGAGAAATGGCTGTTGTCATAGTTTGTTCAGTTTCTAATGGTACTGTGGTCTATTGCTCTCGCTGGTATGTATGGGCCAAAACGATTACAGTGCAGTCCTTACAGTTCCCATGTCCAAAGCCAAAAATATACTCAACACAAGCACACAAACACAGACAGTTCAGCTAAAAGCACGGCATACACACAGTCCTGCTGTGCAAATAATGTGATTTTTTTTATTTCTGTGGCCTTATAGTCTGACCACACCCATCCAAATGAATTCAGCTGGAAGATGAAGGCTGTATTGTGTATCAAAATAGACTCCTCCAGCAGCGGTGAATTAAAAATAAACACTGCACTCTAGCAGATCACCAGAGAATGGGCTAACAAAATAAGTCTTTGTTATGAAATTGATCGATGCAGTTTATTGACTGTACACAATAAAATGCAAGGAACTGTCATTGGCGTATGACCACTAGGGATGAAAACATAAATAATGAGCTACAGTAAAGGATGGGAATGAGGATGAAAGGAAAATAAAGGAAAATAAAATGCACAGATCCAGAGCACTGCTCTTAACACCTATTCACAACATCAATAAAATGCTAATTTCACGGAGGACTCTCAGTCACAAAAGTGGAAGCAAACTGGATTTTGATTTTTGTGGAAGTGAGCTGGTCAATAGCTGTTTTTTATCAAAATGTCTGTAAAAATGCTATTTTTATGGTGGAAATTGTACATTACTTTATATCGAGAAACCTACAAGTGTGTTGTCTGTTTTATCTAAGCAATAGAGATCTTTGTGCAGTGAGCAGGAGGTTCTGGTCCTTCTCATTTCATCTCTCATTGCTCACTAACAGCTCAACAAACATTTCACACACAGAAAGCCAGATATAAGACTCGGGAGGTTTCTATACAATCTAGAAAAGATAGAGAATGCTATCAATGGGGACAAAGACAAATGTGATGCTCCTCTTTAGAGAAAGGATTAGAAAATCATACACTAAATGTAAATATCTGTAGGGCAATAAAGATTTTAAAATTTTAAATCAAAATGAGCGGATATGTTTGCTTCTGAGCCTAACCTCCGGATTTACTCCTGATTCGGGACATTCCGTTGATCAAGGCCTCTGAGCCAGCCCAAAGTCAGCAGAGATGGAGCTGCAGGGAGGCTGTTACCGTGGTGACTCTGTGGGTAATTAAGGTGGAAGGCCGTTTGGTTACTGAAAGCACTCCCTGTTCTCCCTTGGCTGGCCGCTCCTCTCACCCTCTAAAATTAGAGTCCAGCCAAGGGCAGGGCCTGGAGACGTACAGGGACCGCCAGAGCCACACAAGAGAGGAGAGGATGGAAGGATGAGAGAGAGGAGAAGCTCAAAACTCAACAAAGCAGGATAAAAGGAGCAGACAGGGTGGGAAAACAGTCTAAAGCAATCAGAAAAGAGAGGAAGAGAGCAAGAGAGAGAGGGTAAAAAAGTGAGAAGGAAGGAGGACTGGAGGTGTTGTTGCAGCTGAGGCACAGGGGACACACAAGAGCACCTTAAGCTCAGTAAAGTACAGCCATCAAATCCTTCACCTGCTCTCCTCACCACTCACATCATCACACTGAATCTGCTTATCATGAAAACTGATTCCCGCTTAAGACCTAAATTGTTTTGTGAGCGATTTGCTCAATTTGCTTCTGTGGCCAGACGGGGTCTAGAGTTAAGCGTTCTAGTTAATAAGAAGTCATCAGTTTCCATGCTAACAGAGACCACAGAACTGACCTCAGATGAACCTTCTGATTTAATCCAACCTCAAACCACAAGAAGAACATGTTTTGAAAGGCTGCTCCAGGATGAAAGGAAGAAATGTATTGTTTTGTGTTGCTGTTTTGTGAAATATGCTTCTGTAAAGCAACAATGGGAGTAAGAAAAGTTACATAAAATGTTGGATGATTAGTATTATTGTTAATGCCATTACTGCTATTAAATACAGATAAATACTGCTAGCAATTGCATTGATTTTGCATTAGCAGTAATGCAAATGACATGTTTACTAAAGTAACTAAAGACAGCTTAGAGGAAGAAGCAATATATGCCATCATAGTAACTTGTAAACTTGTAAAAATGCCACCAATTTGCCTTGCTGTAGATTCCTCAAACCTATAAAGCTGTGCTAGACAGAACATGATCATTATAGAAGATAATGATGATGGTGATGATAAGATGTGCCATTTTTAGCTAAAATATGGTGACAGTGATGACAACATGTGATTTACATCATTTTCATGCTCATCAAACCGTCCAGTGACCCTTGATGCTTTGTGGATGGAGGTACTGTCTTCCTGTAAAAGATAACATTATCAGGATAGCAGTGATTTACCATAGGATGAAGTGCCATCTTAATCCAAAATTGAGGTCAGCATACACCACAGCATGTGCATAAGTTCAGGCACCCTTTCTGTCAATACCTACTAAGTTCCCTTTTTGCCCCATGTGTTTCTTACAGCAAGCTAACAGTGTATTTCTCTTCTTCATTTAGAATTGTTTCCACTTTTCCTCGCAGAATGTTTTTAGTTCCGAAGTATTCATATTTGTTTTGCATGAAGAGAGAGAGGTGGTTTTGCTTTGCATACCTGATAAACTTATGGGCAGTTTTGAACAGTTTCAGTGATTTTCCTTGGTCTTCCATGTCTTGTCTTGATTATGACAGCTCTCCTTACCTTCAGTTTCCTATTTTAGATATCTTTATATTCTTCTCTTGCCTTGGAAAGCCAATTATTTTCAGTCTCAGATCCTCAATCGGGTGCTTATATTAGAATGAGTCAAATATGCTCAGAGACCAAAACAATACTATTCAGGGACTGAAATCATTGCACATGGTACTGTTTATCCCAGAAAGAGTGATAAAGTATGGCGTTGGCAAAACTGAATGTTGGAAGCTGTTATTCTTCAAATATACAGTTTTCATTTGTGAACTGGCATAAAAGAACCCCCCAAAAAATCAAACTGCCAGTCTGTAAAGCTGAGGTTACAGTCTGATGTGACCCACGATCAATATGATAGTGATTCATATGTGAATTTGTTCATCACAAAGAGACAAAATACTTCCATGAGGGAAAACGGCTTCCATATCTAATAGATGGCGCTTTATATGAGAGAATGATGGCGCCTTCTTGCCCCCGGAGTGCACAGTGCTGGATGAAGAGTCGGGCTAAATGTCTCATTGATCTCTGTCTCCCACAGCACAGGAAACCTGAGAGTGCAATGCTCCAACAGTGAATACACATTCCATTAAAACGTCTAGACTTAAGCCATAACCGCTCTTAAAAGAGCACGGTCATTCAATAGGCATGCTTTCAGCTGAACATTACATTTAAAGTTCAGAGTGAGTCAGGTTTTCTGGACCATATAGGAGGAGAAGGTGGAGGGCTGGGCTAAAAATTCGACAGAACTTCAAAAAGAGCACATGTGAGGCTCTGTTTTTTTTTCTACCATATTTTTCTGCTTCAGAAAACATCATCCAGAACAGCAACTTGTTTCTCAGCAGGGCTACTGAATTTTGGAGAAATATTCCTCTGCCTTTTATAGCTGCCCTACTTTGGTTAGATTGGGTTTCAGAGAGTGTGTCAGGCCTTCAACAGAAAACTTGCATCAGTAGTAAGCTGGCTGTAACATTATGAGAACAGAGAACAGTGGGGTTTTAAAGAACTACATACAGAAGATTCAGAATTTAATGAGACTGAGACACACACACACACACACACACACACACACACACACACACACATCTAGTAGACTACACATTCAAAAAGTAATCTCGAGTCATTTATTAACAATCACACTCCCTTGTTACCAGGCTCTAGTGGTAGATGCTGTGTTAAAGTGGTGAGCTATGCATTGGAAGAGAGTTGTTGTATTTCAGTTAAGCTTTGAGTCAAACACTGTTCAAAAAGTAAAACAGAGCGCCTGATGTCAACTATACATTAAAATCACTGCACATTTCAGAATCTTCCCTTTCTTGGCCATCCGCCTTTTTGTGCAGTAATCGTGAGGATCGACTAGTCAACTGTAGCCCCCTCTGATGAAGTGTTTTACTCCTTGACTATTCGGCTAGTCAATGCAACCCTCTAGTTTGTGCAAATTGGTAATTTGTGATTTGACGGCGAACACAATACCCTCAATTCTCTTTGACAGTAATTATTCATTAACTCCCCGAAGCTGCCTCAGTTGTATTAACATTTAAACAGAGACCAGAAACCAAGTGTTAAAGACAAATGAGTATTAACAGCTGCTTTGTCTGCAGTGCAATTGCATTGTATTTCTCTACCCAGAAAGAAAGAAGAGTAACGACAGAAGTAGACTGACATTTTCCAAAGAATCGAAAAGGAAAGGAAAAACTGTCCTGTCGCGGCCGATCACTTGTTCAACCTCGTCCACGTGTCACACCTTACTCAAAGGAGGAAAGTGTTTCTGACTCTTTTAAACGACTTCCATTCTTTATCTGTAGGTGGGAGAGTGCAATGAGAGGTTAAGGGGCAAGCAGCCAATGCTGAGGTGTCCAACCGTACTTTGTAGAAAGCCTTTCAAGCCAAATTCCACATAGTCTGATTCAATTCACTGGCTCCAGCGCTTAGCAAGCCAGACAGCTTTAAGCAGGCTTCGGTAATAACATCGTTTCATTTCCAAACCTGCATACGTGGACTACCGCCATGCTACTCTCGGACCTCAGCCAGAAAACACACACAGCCCCTTCTAACCTCTCCCATGCATTACCAGCACAAAGTCAGCACTATGAAAGAGTAACATACTGTCACTATGGTAAGAAAACCTTGTGCAAAACAGAAATGTTTTAGGAGTGAAATGAATAAACAAGTTCAAAGTACAGTATGGGGCAAAAGTCAAGAGTACCCTTTCATTTTTTACATTTTCAATCTGAATAGTTATCCCTTTTCAGCATCAGGAAAAAGCAAACAGATTTAACAGAAAAGAAGCGCCGGCAACTAAATGTAACAACTTGCATCCACCCTTTGCCTTTTACCACAGCTTCTGTTCTTTTCAGGAGTCATGCTTTCAATTTTTCATCAGAAATCTGCAGGCGTTTTATTTCCACACTTCTTGTAAACATCTCTAAAGTTCAGTTACTGTTTCTCATGAAAACTCTTAAAGCTTCCCCCAGATCTCAATGTCCAGCTTGAGTGATACGAATGTTCTTTGTTTTTGTTCATCTTTTCTCGGTAAATTCACTTGAACAGCTGAACATCCTTTCTGACCCCCAGTGTTGCGTCATCGTTTCTCAGTAAAAGGACAGACTAAAACACCTGAGAATTTTTACAGATCTTAAGTGAGATTTTCCATTTCTCAAAGATGAAAGTGCTGCTTTCATCTGTTGGTGATCTATCTCATCTGGCATGATTGCCTTCTAATCATTTCTTCCCCTTCCTTACGCAAGAGGCATTTCCTCTCCTTGAGCTAATAAGAGTGCACATGAAAAAAAAAATGTGCGAGAGGCAGCTGAGGTGTGTGGGGGTAGCTGCTGGTGTGAATGTGTGTCTCTTTGAAGAACATGATGTGTGCGAGAGCTTTGGGAATGGCTTTTGTTGGGAGGACACAGCCACAGCTGGTGGGCTTAAAGATTGGAAGGATGGAATTCACTATATGCACTATTCTGGATAGACTGTATTATTACTACAGGAGGTGTACATACCATAGATTGTGTTTAAAGTGTTGTAATACAGTTTCTTATATCATTAGTACGTTATTTTTCTTTAGGGGTGTAAAGTAATAAAACACAGGTTTGCAGATGGGAAATATACACAGTGATAGTTTAAGGGGGAAAGTGTTTATGACCTTGATTCATCACACCACACTCATCCTCAGCATGCAAAGAATGTGGTGGCCGAGTGGCAAATCCAAACCACAGTCTCAGATTCAGCTATGAGGCAGTATTATACATGCCATTCACCCCACTGTAATAGGCATTTCCCTTGCAGCTGTAGGTCACATGGATCACACACATACAGCGCACACACACATTCATTCTCTCTAAAATAGCATACACCAAATCATTGGTTGCAGAAAGATGGCTTGAATATTGAGTTTATTTCTCGATGGCTCTCCACTCTTCCCCTAGCAGAATCATAAATGCATTATTTGCATTATCTGCTTTTGTGGTTTCTCATTATACTGAAGCCCATTTGCAGATTGGGCAGCCTCCTACACACACACACACACACACACACAAAAACACGGTTGCTCAATAGAGCTTGAGCGCATGCTAATGCTTATTAAAATCTGTGGTGAGGAGTGATTTGTGTCTAATGTAATAACGCAGAGTTCCTGTTAGCCAGTCAACAATCGGCACTACCTCTAGGGTACTGACACGCTGTCATCAACAGTAATTGGTTAGAATGACATGCCTGCATTCAGCTGGGGGAAAACGCCAGAGAAAGACAGAAGCACAGGCTCACAACAGGCCTTGCACAGCATTATTGTGCCGGTCTGGAAAGCCAATGCAGTCAAAACTAAAACTGCTAGCAAATGTAAATCCATAATATTTAAGATTTCTCACTTCCTTTGGCCTTTTCGGAGCCCAGATCTGAAGTAATTTTTCAAACTGATCAAACCACTTTTAATAACACCGATATTTAAAAATGTAACATAAAATTGAGTTAATATATGTATTTTAAAAATTGTATACTTTCAACAGCCAATTTATATAAAAGGAAAAAATGGGGAACACAAATGATAAAGTAATCCATTCTAGTCACTGCTACTTATAGAAATCAATTTTCACTCCTCCTTCGAAAGTCAAGAACAAAACCATCAGGTGTGAAGTTTCCACTACATTAACAACTGCATTTTTAGCTGCGAAAGCTTGGTGTAAATGTACCCGTTTGTAAATACACACAAAATCTCATCACTTTAGCACCATCAGAACAACTTCTGCAGGCAATACAGTATTAAGCTGTTGAACATGACGGAGTTGGACACAGACCACTTGATTGACAGCGATTTTTCAGAGCTTTTTGTTACTACAGGTTGGTTTTTGCCTATAAATGATTGGGTATTAACTAAAATGTACTGCTCAAAAAAATAAAGCGAACACTTAAACAACACAATGTAACTTCAAGTCAATCACACGGCTGTGAAATCCCACTGTCCACTTAGGAGGCAACACGATCACAGAGAGTGTAGACTGTAAATCAGTGTTGCCTCCTAAGTGGACAGTTTGATTTCACAGACGTGTGATTGACTTGAAGTTAAATTGTGTTGTTTAAGTGTTCCCTTTATTTTTTTGAGCAGTAAATGTAATTTATGCTTCTGTCGTTATTTCTATAAGTTGAATTAAGACCCCATTCAAGACATCATAACTTCATGAGATGATCTGGATCCACTATATCCCAGTGTGGGGCACAGTTTGACACTCTTGGATCCAGTTTTTTTCCATAAAGTCAGGATGGCTTAATCAGCTGCTCATCTGAAGAAATCTCAGCTTAAAATTCTCTTGTAAAACCATGTTGTAAAATACTATTAACATGCCTTCGTAATGTACTTCTCTTGTTCAAATACCGCAGGGATCATTCTAGTTTGGTGAATCAGCAGGCTTTGATTACTGGCATTTATTTAACCAGTGTAGAAATTTCCATCTAGTCGAGTGAGCCTCGGCCAAGAAGCCCACAAAGCGGATTCAAAGATCCAAGCAAATGCAGACGTGTCATTTGCTTTCGAAAAGGAATCCCTTTTACTGTGTGGGAATCACTAATCCCAAAAGCGGACACCATGTTTAATAATATTTTATTAAATCTTTTACAAAAAAAGTACAGTAAAGCTTATGCTACACAATCACAGCGCATCGACTCCACACACACTGCTTTAAAACAGCTTATGCAGCACACATACTTTCAAAAACGATGGTTTTGGCACAAGAGCAAGACGGAAATTGCCATGGCAATTAAACATGAAGACAAGGACTGAGCAGACACACAGGCCAGTTAGTTCCACATTAGCATGCACCCAGTTCTGAGTGGGGAGGCAAGTGTTGTATTCTGCTTTTCTTGCAGAATAAAACACCATGCCATTATCTGAGGTAGACCAGAAGTGGTGGAAGAATATGCAACCCAATTTCATGCCCATAAGGGGCTTGAAGGGGAAGAGAAAGCACAAAAAACACCGACAATGACAAAAAAAAGCAATGGTCATTTTAAGGACAGCATTAAGTGGGCCTTAAAGAGGCCAACATAAAAAGTGCCAGAAACATTACAATGACAACAATGACCCTCATTTCCATTATGTGACCACACACGCAGCGGAAGGCTGTAGAACAAGTAAGCCATTTTCTGCTCCAGCTCAATAAGCGCCCGCTGCTGCATGGTTTGGCAACAGTGTCGAGGAGAACATTGATTTCCTTTTTCTTTCCTTTTTAAGGTGTCGATATACTTTGCTAGCACTCCGCTTCCGTGTTCTTGAAAGATGTCCAACAGAACTTCTGTTTAAATCCATCTGTGCGGATTTGAGCGTTCTTCCAAAAAGTGATGGCTGTGTTTAATAAGTTTGCTTCTACACAGCAATAGCAACAGTCTTCCCTGCAGGGGAGGGAGCGCAATCAAATCAGCAAAAGTCACCAGGACCCACATTTACAAAGCTTCTTAGATCAGAAGCGCTGATCTAGGATCAGTAAAGTCCTACGAGAGGAAACTGAACCTAGACCAGAGCTTCTACTCTCTGAGGAGCTTTATGAACACCAGCCAAGGGTATCTCCCAGCTGACGAAACAAAATGCGATTCCAAGGGTTGTGAGAACCAAATGAGGTCAGTTTTAAAATTCCCCAGGGGGGAAAATAAACAGCTATGAATTAGAAAATTTACAGATAAAGTAACCACTAACCTGAGAAAAGAGCTCTAGCTCATGTAAAGTTCAACTCCAAGCCAGGATCCCAAGGGACCATTACCTAAGGGAAGAGAACAGACTCTCTCAACTTGGCATTACACAACAAACGACCGTCATTTAATGTAAAACACACATGCAATCTACTATGCAAGTATAGATCATGCAACTCAAGCTTTTAAAGTTCTCTTAAGACATTTGGAAAAATTGTTCACATCACGTTCGATTATGCAAAGGAAAAGAAAAAGTAGCAGCAGCTTTACCAACAGACACTGATACAGACTTTGCACTAGACTTTTAGCAAGAGTTGCATTACAGTTCTGATCTAATGTTAGTATATCAAAAGATATTTTGAAGAAAAAAAAACATTCTACTACTTGGATTGAGTAATTTTTTCCTTTACTTTTAATTTTTTGTAACTGAAGCGTTTAAATTCATTACACGGCAAGAGGTTTATGTAAATATAACACACTATGACACACTACCCAAGTACACATTTAGGGTTAGATCTACCTTTACAGTGCTGCACTTAAGGTTTATCAGTCCTCTCCTTGACTAGGTCATTACTTTCATTAATAAAAACAGCTTCAAACTTGGAACAATATGAATCCTGAAAGCTACACTTAAATTATTAAATTCTGTTATTTCAAGCTAGCCAATACATTTCCCATAGTAAGACCAAAAATAAAACGTCATTCAAGAAAAGTTTTATACATACCCAAGCACCGAATGCTTAGCTCTCTAAAGACATTAGGAAGCTATCCAGGTTATTTTAAAAGGCACAGGTCTTACCTCTAGGGTCCTTTTTAAGTATAAAAAGAGAGAGAAAGATTAAAGTTGCGCTTTTTTAAATCAAATGAAACACTTTAAACAGAGTCCTTTAGTGTCGTTTACGTCTCCAGTCTACATGCATTGGTTTAAATTTAAAATCTGTTTTGAAGATGAAGAAACGTTGATGTAACTGAAGGTTATAAGTTATTTAAAAGGGCATTTCAGATTTTATAATGACAGAAAAAGAAAAATAAACCAGGTTAAGGTTTCATAAAAAACAAACTAGGCTTTATTGACAACTGCTGCAAAACATTTTTTGACAGATTTAGTTACCTATTTAGGCAAGCTTACACATGTAGCATTCTGCATTTTATGGAGAGGGTACAGAGACTAAATGGCAGTAAGTACAGTTTGGACGTTTTGTTTTAAGCTATGTACAAGAGATTCGGATTTAGCTGCAGTATCCCTTTACATTAGGAAGAGGTGACCCTTGTAGAGATTGTTGTCCCAATCCTTCTTAAGCAGTTTGTGCATGCAGTTTATATAACATGGTATCCTCCATGAAAATCTTATTTTATCTTTTTTTAAACATAAGTAGCCAAAAACAGGCCATTTACAGAACAGGTTTGAGGAGCCATAACTTATTTTAACAAATTAAGGATTTGAGGACAGTCCATCTCAACAGTGTCTATTAGGGCTATATTTCAAAACTCTAAGATACAATGAAAAATATTGAAACCTAATTCTAAATTTACATCTTTTAAGACTATTTAACACAAATAAGAAATAATCAATGGTTGTTGACAATGTCATTAGAGATTTTTCCTTTCCTTAATTAACGTTCCTTACATTACATAAAAGCAGTGATCTGGTTTAATGGCTTTTTTGATTTCCTAATATTGAGAAGAATTTTGAAATGTAGCCTAAATGGGAATCTGCAACTGCATCTCTATAGATTCTTCGAAAAGCAACACAAATTAAAGTGATGTCCTGGGACAATCAACAAGTGGCTACACAGTCGTTAGGCTTAAACTTCCAAATTAAATATTTTACCCAACCACTGGAAGGAGGGGGGGGGGGGGAGAGGAAAAAAAACAACTATAAACAATGCAAAAAAGCAAAATGAGATAGGAGCTGGGGGAGGAGCAAACCAAAACAAACAAAAACAGCTCATTTTTAAAATATCTAAACCCTCAAAAACTGTCTTGAACTTTCAATTCTTGAAGCATTCAGTTGCCGATTTGTCGAGATTCCTTTAAAAAAAATGTCCAGAGTAAAAAAACGAAACCGAAAGACAGACAATTACTTTTGTCGGGTTGCTTAAAGCGTGAGCTGCCATGGGAGACAGTCGTCATGGTAACACATTAAGGATGACGTCCTGCATGTGGAGTTCAGTATCGTCCATAGGGGTGTTCTCTGTACGCCCCCTTAGTTTGCCTCTGAGCAGGGGCTTTCCCACCAGCAGGAGCACGCTGTGTTCCGTTCCAGTCGCCCTGAGCTAAATGAGCATAGGGACACACACACACTGAGTACAGGTTCTACAAACATAAAATGTATTGAACTCTGCTGTGCCATGTTAATGACATATTACTACTATTAAGAGGAAGATTAAGGAAAAAGGTTTTCTACTTACCATACTGTTCATATCCTTCCTGAGCTTCGCCGTGTCCATAGTCATAATATTCTGGTTCTCTGGAAGATTTAATGCATCATTTAATGCATGGTGCCAAGTCCGTTTCACACAAACCTGATCAATTTAACAACTACATTAAAGTACAAAAAACCTACAATGTAATATGAACTACTGTGAGGTTAGCCAAAATGCAAAAATGACCAAACAAGTCCTTGGTCCTGCTATCTCTTCTGTAAATATTGTCATGGTCCATAATGAACCAAAAATATGCAGAACGGAATAAGATACTCACGCCTGTGGTTGACTGTAGTAACCCTCATACGACTCATAGGCTGGCTCTGTGTAGCTTTCATCATAAGACTAGGGAATGGAAAATAAGAGACATCAATCCAGTGAAGCATTTGCTGAGGCAGCATGTCCTTGCACGAGCCCTCATTTGTTAAGATTTAGACTTTACAGAGCAAGACTGAGTATACTCAGATTTCAAGGGACTCCAATCACACAGTGACCTTAGTTCAGCTGACATCACTTACATATTCTTCGTAACTCTCCTGGGCTGGAGGGCGTGGGGGTGGAGGGGGCATTCTCTGGGGTCCTGGAGCAGGAGCACGGGCACGACCGGCAGCAGCACCTCTGGCTGGCTGGGCTGGTGGTCCGCCTCGCCCTGCTGGAGCTCCTCTGACAGCTCCCCCTCTTGCTGGCCCACCCCGAGGAACTCCACCACGCATCGGCGGCATGCCACGACCCCTGGAACATGACCAAAAAAAAACGTTTAATGGATGACATTACAAATTAGTGAAGGGGCCAAATTCACTATAAATCTACAAAACACTTCCCCAAATGTGACCCAGATTTACAACAGATAAGGATAATTTACAAACAACTGGGAAGAGTCAAGATAGACAGTTGCTGAGTCAAAAAAGCCAGAACCGAGTTATCAGTCTTGTAATGTGAATGTAGCACAAGCGTGCCGATCATACCTGGGTGCAGCAGGAGGTGCTCCACGGCCTCTGACAAGTGGGCCTCCACGGCCCCTAGCACCATGATCCTGATTGCCATTCAGATAACTCATCTCCATGAACTGCTCCTGGCAAATTTCATCCATCATGTCCTACAGAGCAGGCGCAGGGCCAGGGAGGAAAATAAACAGAGCTTAGCAACACACAAGAGAGAACAACTACATTTCACTGGCAAGCAAAAGGCTTGACAAAACACTGAGATTCCTGTAGAACAGGATGCCTGATATACAGAGAACCTAAAACAGGAGCTGCACACAAGGTCATCAAGCAAAAGGATTAATGTGATTACAGTCACAAGCCATAATCAAGAGAAAACAATGACAGTTATGCAAATCTGACCATAATTGTACACAGCCAAAATAGGACAACACAAAAGTGATTTATCAGATTAAATATTAATCTGTGGCCCTGAGCAAAGTCAGCCATGCTCTAATTTAACAATGTAAGCAGTTAATCAGTGCTAAACATTAACGTATTTGTATCTAATAAATGTGGTAGCGCTGCAAGCAGGGAGACATAAATGTGCTGCAGTTGTAATCCCTGTCGGTTCCTTAATACTTACAGGGAACAGAAACTTCTTAATCTCCTCCATAGCATGGGCCATGCGCAGGTATGCTTCAGGTGCAGGGGCAAAAACCTCAATAAACACATGGAGCTCCATGGACAGGTGGGCATATTTCGGCTCCCCACTTCTCCTCAGGCCTTCCTCCTGACGAACAAACAACACATTTTATAGCACTTCACCCCTTGTTTGACAGGGCAACAAGCTGACAGTAATTTCAACCAATTACCATTAACAAGGATTTAAGGGCTCCTAAACGGAAGGAACAGTGCATCTGTCTGCAAGCTTATTGATGCCGAGTTTACTCCACCAACAGACGCATGAAACAAAACGATAGATAGGATTTGCTTAAATTATGTTGACCCTAACCATCTTCCTGCTCAGGCCGACGACACAGAACTGTAATGCATACATTCACAATATTAAGAAACAATCTTTTAGTTTTAGGACTCGTTAGAATGGATGATGTGTTAAGAAAACCCAATAACTTCTGCTTGGATTTAGAATGCACAGTTTCCTCATATGTAACCATTACAAAAACCCCACTAGTGATGGATCTAAGTAGATGCACAATGGACTGGTTATTAAGTTTCTGAAAAAGAAACATATTGTTAAAATAAATAAATAAATAAATGGTAACCACAACTTGTCAGTGAATGGTGATGCAGCATTCCAGTGGACACAGTAAACTAGCAACTAGCTTTTAAACTCTCCTGCCAAAAATAAAATCATTAATTTGATCAATGAAATGGAAACGCTCTCTGTGCATAGAATGCCACCGTTTTATGAATGAGGCTTAAAAGAGCATTCCATATACGCATAATGAGATTTCTTACTGTGGGGAACAGGTTCAAGCATGTGCCAGTTTGTGATTCAGGAAGGTTACAGCACTGCAGGGTTTAGTCTTCTCCCTGAATCAACTTATCAGTTAATTATCAAGCCCTTCATGAGTTCAGTTTGGTGCGTTACAGCAAGAAAAACAACGTATACCTTATTGTCAGCTTAGACTGCGTTTACTGCATGCTCTATCCCTTCCATAGCTACAGATTTAGCCTGCACTGAAGTCAATCAGAAATATATTTATCCACAGGCAGTCAAAAACACCACAAAGAGAAACCAAGATAAAATGGCACGTTAATTTCCCCATGTACTTTAACAGAGGTTTTTGTGCTGTATTACCGGCTAACTCTTCCATTATACCTTTGCCCGGAGGACATTGCTCATTCTTTTTCGGGTTTATTGGCTTTTTTTTTTTTTTTTTTTTTTTTAAGTATTCACTTCCCTATCCCATTCCATGTGACTGCTAATCCATCGCAGACGCCTTTGGTCAGTCGCACAGGAACTGGTGAAAATGGACTAAACTCCTGTCAGCACTGAATGGAATAACATTAACAGGTGTTGGATGGAATAACTGGGGCTCTGCAGGCCCTGAAGGGCTGTGATGCAGAGAACATGGACAGAATTGCTGATTTGATGAATTAAAATGGAATCAGTCATTAATGCAGATCCCAGGATTCTTTCATATTTCAAACAATTATTCATCACTTTTCTAAACTTTAAATATCAATTCCGTTTTTGACAGCATGCCATTAGCAAGACTGCCAACATCAGATGCGTTGCCATGGTACCACAGGATGCGACGCAGGGCAAAATATGCCACAAAAGTTCAAAGCTAGAGTAAAACAAAGGGAAACAAAAAAAGCCTAAGAGTGTTTGTCAAATAATTAGAGGTTTCCCCATTGTTAGCAGAGAAAGAAGAAATGTGAAAATACATTAACCACTCATAAAACAGCATCCAGGTTTGTGGGGATATCTTGCTACAAGAGGCAATGCTGTTGCCATGTGCACAAAAAAAAAAAACTTTCCAGCACGAAAACCACAAGCTTTCCCCCTCTTCACATCAGTGTGCTAGTAGTCAAACAGTAATACTCAAGACTTGCCAAACATACGACTTGGCCTGGATCTTTGGAGACATGGCAAACAGTATGCTGTTCTAAGCTTAATAAGCAGTGCCAATCTGTATTCCAAATGTTCTCTGCGGTGAATGTGTGGTATTCTGCTGTGGCACATGTTGGCATCCCTTTGACATGTGACTGTACATTAATGTGCTTAAACATTTAATGTAATACAAGGACACCAAACAAAACCTTAAAATAAATGTTTCTTCACAAGTTTTCATCCCCTTGTAAGAGGCACATATGGCGAGAGATGGGGCAGTGGAGTGAGATTTTTCATTTTGGATCCATCTTAGTTACTTTGGACACATTTCACTATGTTCGGTGCTCTTTTCTTTTTAAGTCAGTGGACTCTCATACATTTTATACATGCTCGTTTGGACTTTATACACTGATGACTGACCTGCTTGCCTCAGATTTGACAGTCCTACTAGATTGCACTGTCATCCAGCACGCGTTTTACTACTCTAGCATGTAGTAATTTAGCTACCTCTGAGTGAGTGGTCTGAAAAAGCTGTTCCCACCCCTGAAAAGAAGCAGCCTATAACAGCATTGCAGTGAACACTAGCAATCAAATACAAGGTTAGCTAAACATTAGGGAATTAAAAGTCAATAGAGATTGGAAGGACTCAAAGTGGCCAGGACAAAAATATGGAAAGATAGGACTTATGACCTTTGCGCACACGGCTGAGCATAAGGAATGGTTTGCTAGGGCTCAAACTGTAAGCACCTGCAAGGCACTGCTTTTCTTTTCGTTCCACTTAAAGCAAACAGTGTCGGCACCAATGAGAAGCAAAACAATATCTGACACATCCTTAAGCAAATTACATTACTTAAGACTGAGAGAAAGTCTTTAATTCAGTTGCTGTTGGGTTACTAAAACAGTTACTTAAAAATAAATGTGTGGCCATAAATGTGTGGCTAAGTGTGTTTAAAACATTTCACAGAGAATTGCACTGCTTGACCCTAATTGCTAATTCTAATGCAAATTTAGTTGTTCAGAGGGTTAATTTTAAGGATCTCATGCTATTAAGAACGCACTGGCTGTGACTGTTTGGTTCTTACCTTGGCTTTGTCTCTCATGGAGCCCTTCCCCAGCACAGAGATCTTTGCTCCTGTCTCCTCCTGCAGTCTCTTGATTGTGTTCCCCTGAGGCCCAAGAATCTTCCCAACAAAGTTAAACTGCAAAGAGAACAGACATTAGAAATTAAATTCAGAGAAGTAGGAAAAACAGAGTTGCAGCTTGCCAGGCTAAACTTGTTTTCAAGGATTCATTCAATAATATCTTGATCTCTGATCAAGACAAGATTAAACAGACAGCAAACCGATCATAGGCCAGTGGTAGAGTCTGACTCTGCAATAAATCTATTAAGGACATAAAACGCTGAATAGCTCTGAGCAAAACAAAGGATTGCAGTAAACCAGTTATTGGACCCAAAACATGCAAAAAAGCTATGTGGCTAATGATAACACCCAGTATTACAGTTTACAATGCAAAATCTTTGGTAGGATTTTTGCAAAGGCCCTCCCGAGATGATCTATTAACACTTTTCAGAAGCAAAGGCAGATTAGGTTGTCAGCCTGAGAATATGATCCACCATTCAACACTTCAAACTCAACAAGAGAAATTCCATGTGCATGAGTAGAGCGGAAAGACTGGGAGTAGAGAAAAAAATTATGCACAAGGGACAAAACACTGAATAGAGTGAGGAACAGTACAAGAATCGGTGGATACCAAAAAACATGAAAAAGGAATTTAGAAACATTTTAAAGATAAGTGTTTCAACCAGTGTTTCCTAGTCCTGGTGCTGGATCACTCCTACACTTGCAAATTGCAGATCTCTTGCTCCAACACATCCATTTGAGCCTAATGAGGTCATGTTAATTAGCTAATGTGTTTATTCAGGTGTGCCGAAGCAAGGAAAACACCAAAATATGTAATGCAAGAGCAACCCAGCACTGATAAACATTTAACGTTTCTGCATCTGCATACAGAACGTTTTTTATCTGAGAAAGAAAATCAAAATGTACATCCATAAAGCAGGCATTGTTGCAGATCAGAAACCATTAGCCTTCATTCAACACTAGCCTCAATAACTTTGAAAGACATTAATGCATTGGCAATGTGCAACGAACAGCAATCCCTCAACCTCTTTAAAGTGACAGCTCTAGTCTCATTAGAGCTTGCCGGCTCAGTGACAGCCAGCAGATAGATGGCAGATAAGTTTTCAATAGCCTATTTTTGTATGGAATGAGTGTCACTGGCTGGAATAATGCCTTTAAGGCAACAAAGAACAACCCCAAACACCCCATGAATCAGCAGAAAATGTACAGTCACAGATGCAGTCCTCTTACCTTTGGGTACTGTTTGACTGGAATAAGAACCCGTTCCTTCAGTTTGACGTTCTTTGCTGTGAAGAGATCCAAGTAAGCTTCGGTGTCTTTCTCCGGTGCCTCGTCTTTCTGAGCCTTCTCAATTTCTGGAGGAAAAAAAAAAAAGAAAAATGAAAAAGAGAATTAGTCTCCTCTCAGCTGCAGGAGTCCCTTTTACTTGCAATTAGGCTTACTGCTCACTCTTTGACATCATACATTTGAGAGAACGCAGCATGAAATCACAACCGCTGGGGTCATCTGTGAACAGACTTAATTAAAAACGGAAGAATCAAGCTTTGACGGTGGGAACAATGTGTTTCATTGAAACAATACACAGCTTACTGAACCTATGAAGAGTATAAATATACCAAGAAAACGTTGGGTGCAAGAGGATGAATATCTACAGTCATAAATAAAGACAAAACACCCATGGCTAGGGCTGTGATTACTTCGTTAAGTCAGTTAGTTAAACCAATTTCAGTCACGTATTTTGCCTCAAGATAGCAGCTTACAGAGAACTTTAGAGTTCACAGAGTGTTTCAGGGGAGTGATGCATTAGGTAAAGCATGAACATTGCACCATATCTGCTTGCAGACAGCTGAACAATTAAATATGCACATTCCACTAGGACTACACTGACCATGAGCCAACCTCAGCAATAGCCTGACAACAATGCAGACGAAAATGCACACGACTCACATGGATTAGCGTAACCAATTCCAGAACGTCATCATAAATAAACTATAAAACTATACTGCAAATATAAAAAGACAACACTACCTCCTTTAATTTTAATTACCAGACATTTATACACAGCAAACAAAGGCATATTAGTGACATAACTATAAGACAGGCCTTAAGTCAGATGTTATTACTCTGCATAAATAAAATCACATTGGGATGGGGAAAAAAAAAAAAAAAAAAAAAAAAAAAAAAACCACACCAAGGTCTTACAATTGTTTTGCCTTGTGCTGTCTCAAAAACAAACCACAAAATCCTCCCTGCTCACCC
>JBBIGB010000141.1:16563634-16575987 GCA_037577075.1 Alestopetersius hilgendorfi | reverse complement strand
GGCACAGTCAATAAACCTTGTTCACAAGATCTTAGACACCTGCTGGGCATATAGGGTTCCAAAAGTTCACTAATGTAAATGGGTGATTGACTGTGTAATGCCCTGTAGGTATCTTTACAAAAATCCATGTCTGAGCAAACCGAAGTTAACAGAGGCAAGAAATAACAGGGGAAATAACTCGTGCTCGACAGTGGACAGCAAGGTAGAGTTTCTTATTAGCAAAAGCAGAGTTAGAATTTGTAGCAGAAGCAGCAGCTTCTATTGGAGTCTATGTAAGTAGTGGTTTTGGTTAGTGGCAGCACATGCAGGTGGTTCATTGTGGTTGAGCTGATCTGCAGGGCAGGAGTCTCTAATCAGCGGTAGTAGGAACAACAGTTTTTGTCTGAGTTTCTGCAAGTAGTAATAGTTTTGTCTGGGGGATGGGTGGGGAGTACATGCAGGTGGTCCGTGGAGGTGGAGCTTGTCTCGGACAAGCCAGCAGGGAAAATGATCTGGAATGGTGAGCCCGAAACCCTGATGAGCTGAGCAGCAGTTCCCCTCAGAGATAACAGAGAGATGTAAAGACAGAAAACACAGATAGCTCTCTTTGAGTTTACATGATACAAAATACAAATGCAAATTGAGCAAAACTTGGGTGAGGGGTATCACATACATGAGAGCACCCTGAGACACTGGTGTGAGAGTGGTGGGATGGCAGCACCATTATCCCAGGTTACTTCAGTTCCCTATGTCCATGAAATCCCAGCTTAGCGCCCATCACTCTTAAGGGGAAAGATGATCTAAAATACCCGAAAGCTTGACTAAACAAGTAGATTTCCAGCCTAGAACTGACAGTGTGTCTGAGTCCTGAATATTAACTGGTAGATTATTCCAAAGCTGGCGTAGCTTTGTAGTGTGGTCATTTTTAGGTCACACCATGTTTCTGAAGGAATGTCTTTGGCTGTGCACCGTGTGGATGGTTGAAATAACTAGACATTTTTATTTAATTTGACTTTTTACTGTTCTTTACTGATGTTGAACACATCAGTAATAATAAATTGAATGCTAACAGCTGCAAAATTAACTATTTTGCGTGTAATATGCACAGGGGTGAAAAAATTATCATGAGTGCAGGAGTGTATTCTGGCTTTGTCCCAATTCGGGGCGTACATGTGTAAGCCCTCCTTATCACACACACACACACACACGCATTTCACCACTCACAACCAATCAGAGGGATGATAAGTCGATGTTTTGGACATGAAGTTAGGTGGATGCCACAGGAGTGGCAAAATAAGATAAGAAGAAGAAGAATGTGTCAATTGCTTCGTTGCTTCAATAGTTAAACCACCAGAGTATTACAAAGTACACAATTAAGTAAATGCAGTGATAACACCAAAGAAGGTAGGTCTGGTAAGGTAAGCGATTTTGAATATAATGTACAAACTTATAGTTTGTCTAACATTTAATGTACATTTCAATACAATTTCCTTATTTTTGCGAACTAGAATCAGAATCAGAATCAGAAAACTTTATTTATCCCGGAGGAAATTGTTCAATAGAAGATGATAAATAAATAAAAGTTCATTTGTATGTTTGTTTAAATATACAAGAACATAAAACAGTCATAATTTTACCTCTAATATCCATATTTGAAATGTTAAACTTCCTTTTGTGAACATGCCTCAACATCAATTTGGTGAAATTTTGAACATGATATTTTCATCAGTTAATTTATTATGGTTACACGGTACTACCAATTTGTAACCAAGAGTCTAACTGTGATTGTGAATAAAAAGTATAAAATGCTGTACTGTTCATACATGATAAGTATGCCAAATTTCACCATTTGTAAACAAATCAGAAGTGTGGCATTTTTCATCATCATGCTAAATTTAGATCTGAATCTAATGTAGATTTTATGCAGTATTCCAGACTACACTGACAGCTTAAACTTTTAACTGAAAAAGCAAATGTTTAAAAAAATACAAGCCAAAATTATGCTCTCTACGTGTTTACATGTTCATATGTCACATTGTACACATTTTTGTATTTTTAAAATGTCAGCTTGAACAAGTAACATATATGGTAATAACATTTCCCTTTGTGGACCACCAGCTCTATCATTACAGGGACATCTGATCTGGTACCTTGTCCTAAGAAGCCATGGCAGAATCCAGAGATTATGGTAAAGTATGATTAAGTTTTATTAAGTATTGACTTTGCACATGTTTGTAAACAGTTGTTTCACTCTAAATATGTGTTTGTTTAGGAGAAATATACTATTGCATTAGTTTGAACTCAATCAAAACAAAAACAGTGTAATGAGATATCTGTCTCATGTTTGTGTCTATTAGTTGGAGACTTCCTCGCGGAATTCAAGGAGCAGATAATTTTACGAGCAACGCGAGTCGCTGACATCACAGAGGCGGTCCTGTCCCAAAACCTGATCCATGACAGGGCAGCCTCTCAAGTTCAAGCTGCTCAAACTGAGCAGGAGGCAATGAGGCTTCTGTTTGAAGCATTGGAAAGAGAACCTTCCCAGCACAGAGTGTCCTTCCATCTGATACTGAGAATGATTGAGCCTGAACTTATTCAAGAGCTAGGTGAGTTTTTTAATATTATTGATTCCAGCTAATCTCCATTTTTATTAACAAGCAATACTTACACCATTGATATTAAGTAAAAAGTAAAGAAAAATAGAATGCCATAATTTGCACATCACAAACTCTATATTATATGGAAAATGGAACAAAGACAATATATGAAGTAATTATGCTAATTTCAAATTTGAGAGGGGGGTGGTGACAAGGCCTGGACATCACAGCTTTTTTCATGGCAATATATAATTTTCTATGCATTTCACTGCTGAATCATTTAGAAAAATAGAAAAAATTGTAACGTAAACAATAACACAAATTCAGCTACATTTCCAAAGAAAGTGCATCTTGGGATGTTGAAATACTGCTGTATTCAGAGGCGGAAAGTTTGAAAGTATCCAATCCGAGAACACTATTTATTTCTCCTTGCTGCTGATGCTGCTGCTGCCGCCCTTTGATGCAGTTGCAGTCCAGAATTTCCCCTGTGGAGTGTTCTTATGTTTTTCGTTTTGTTATTACTGTAAATTAAATGAATTTCTCTTGGAAGCTATATCTGGGGCATATTTAGGGTTTCCACTATTAAAATAGGCATCTTTTCCACATCACAATATCACTGTCTTTTACTATACACGGGTGCTCTTGGAACATAACCCCTGCAATAAGTGGGGGTTTACTGTATTTGGATATGGATACATTTCGTCAGAAAAAATGCAATCCAATACTGAATGACCATGATCTTGGCTTAGGAACACTTCCGAAAGCATCTGGAAAGGCACCATTAATGCTAAACAATATATAGGTTTTTAAAGTGCATATGCTTCCATTCAGGCAGTTCAAAACATGGCACAGTGCAAGTACTAAACTGATGTTTCTCCCCTAGAAATTAAAAATATGAAACTTCCAAAACTCCAGCAAATTATCTCCTTGCTTTCCAAACAGTTACAGTTTTGTTAAAAGAAGAGCAGATGCAACACAGTCCCAACTTTTGAAACATTGCTGACATCTTTGTTATATTTTCAATTAAATTATCAGTTGATTTTCTAAGTCTATTATGGAAAAACATGTTCTGTGCACAATTAACTCCTAAGCCTTCATTTTGATGTCTGGATAAGCAGTCTGAAATCATTAAGTGAACATTAAATGAACTAGCACCTGCATACCTTACAGAATATCTGTATTGTACTGGACAACACTGCTTTGCAGTGGGTTGTACTTCTGACTTTTGAGACAAAAAAGATAAACTTCAGATCTCCTTGTGATGGAACCTGGACATTTCAAACATTTCTGCTTTAATGTTTAATGTTTCTACTTAATTTAATTTTTGAATTAATTATTTTAGCAAAGAAACTTTATCCTTACTTGAATTTGGACTTAGGCTACTGACCCCACCTTTGATAACACAAATGAAACAATACACTCATATATACCTAGGTCACATAACATGCATATCATATGCTTTGGGATATGTCTTAAATGGCGATGGATCTTCTTTGACAGAATGGCGACAACGGAACAGCAAGTTTACCCAGACAGAAACGGATCAATTTTTTGTAGTGAAAAAAACAGAAGATGGTAAGACTAGAAAGAAGGCTGACACACAGCTCAAGAAAGACTCGCTGAAGAGAAGAAGACTGGAGACAATGAGAGCCATAGAACAGATTGAGAAACTTTGGGAAGGAACAAAGCAAGAGAGAAATGAGATTGACAGTATGAGGGAAAGAATCCAGCGACAGCAAGAGGAGATTGCCAGGATAAGAGAAGAAAAAAGACAGCTAGAAAGAATGCTGGCACAAATGAGGATGCAAGTGGAACAAGTCAATGAAAAGATGCAACAAAACAGGGAAGAGATAAACCGAGATAAAGACAGAATTGAGCGAATGAGAGCCGACTTACAAACAGAGATAAATGCCTTGGAACACAAACGTGATGAAGTTGCAAGAGAGAGACAGAACATAGAAATGATGAAGTATGAAACACTGAAAGCAAAGGAGGAAATGGAGATCAGTCGTGAGGCTACAAAGTTTGAAAAGAAAAGAATGGATCAAATGAAGACTGTCATACAGTCGCAAATACAGGAAATAGAAAAAAAGATTGAGGATACCAAACAAGCTAAAGAAAATATGGATCAGCTGAAAGCTGAGCTTGAAGAGGAGAGAAATGATCTAGTCAGGAAAAGGGATGATGTTAAAAGACAACAAGATCAACTTGAGCAAATAAAACACGAGATATATAAGGTGAAAGAGGAGATGGAGCAAAGATGGCATGAAACAGAGAAGGAAGATTTGGAACGGAGGTCTGTAATCCAAAGAGAGAAAGAGGAGCTGACAAATGTGCAAGCTGAAGTTCAGAAAGCAAAAGAAGAAGTTGAGAAGAGCAGGGAAGAGTCAAAACGTGAGAAAGACAGAATAAACCGAATGAGAGCTGAAATGCTTAAAGAGAAGGACTTCTTTGAGAAAAGATGTCAGGAGACCATAAGAAAAGAAAAGGAGTTGGAGCATATTAAGCGCAAGATTGAAAATAAAAGAGAGGAGTTAGCACTCAATGAAGAGTTGATAAAGCAAGAGTGGGAAAAGTTGGAGCAAGCAAAGGCAGATATACAATTGCAAATGGAATCCATTGAGACCAAGACTGAGGATGTAAAGCGAGCAAATGAAAAACTTGACCGGTTGAAAGTGGTGATACAGAATGAAAAGGAAGTTCTGGAAAAACAGAGGGATGATTCACGGAAAGCTAAAGAGGAGATGGAGAAAAGGAGATATGAAATAATGACAGAGGGGCTTGAGCAAAGAGCTCAGTTACAGAGGGAGACAGATGAACTGGAAGCAATCAAAAGAGAAATACAAAAGGGTAATGATCTGGAAAGAGCAAGGTTGGAGATATTGCAAGAGGAGATCGTTCAGACAAAGGAGGCGGCTCGACAAGACAGAGAAGCAACTGAACGCATGAAAGCTGAGCTAAAGACTGAAAAGGAAAAGATTCAAAGAGGACAAGATGAAATGTTGAGAGAGAGACAAGAGCTTGAGAGAATTAAGCATGATACAATCAGAGCCAGAGAGGAAATAGAGAAATGCAAGGAAATCACAATACTGGAAAATGAAAAAATGGAAAAAATGAAAGCTGACATTCAAGTCCAAATTGAGGATATAGAGAAAAAGGTAAGTGAAACAACACAAGCAAAAGAAAACATGGAGGAGATGAAAGTGAAGATGGATGAAGACAGGGATGAGTTGGAAAGGAAGAGTGACAGTGTCAAACGAGAAATAGCACAATGTGAGCTCATCAAATGTGAGATCATTCGGGTGAAAGAGGAAATGGAGAGTAGATGGAGTGAGACTGAGAAAGAAGAACTGGACATGAGAGAAAAAACACAGCAAGAACGAGAGAGACTTGAACAACTTAGGGATGAGCTCCAGGTATTCAAAGAAAATGCAGAAAAGACAAAGAAAGAGATATGGCAAGAAAAAGAGAGTCTTGAACGGCTAAAAACTCAAACCACAGAGGACCGTGTGGCAGCAAGAAAAAAGATGGATGAGGTTGAAGTAAAACTAGAGGAGATATCACATGCCAAGTATGACATAGAAAGAGAGAAAGAAGAGATTCAGAGAGAGAGGGAACATATCAAACAAAAGCTGAATGAAATTAACCAAATGAAAGATGAACTACAGACTCTAATGGCAGAAATTGAAACAAAGACTGCTGTAGCTAATACAGCTAAAGATGAAGCAGATCAAGCTAAGCTTGCAGCGCAGGAAGTGGATGTGCTCTTGAAAAAACAAAAGGAGGAGATGGAAAAGAGAAGGTATGAGGCAGTGAAAGAGGAGCTGGAGCAAAGAACTGAGATACAGAGAAAGAAGGAGGAACTGGAGCAAATAAACAACGACATACAAAGAGCGCAAACAGCATTACAGAACACAAGAGACACTGACAAAGACAACTTGCAGAAGGCTTTGGAAGAAGCACAAGAAGAGAGAAAGATTGCTGAGCAGATAAGAACTACACTGCAGATGGAGATGTTCAACTTGGAAAGGCGCTTAAGTAAGACAGAGAAAGAGAGGCAAGAGCTAGAGCAGCTTCAGTTCCAGATGCAGAAGATGAAGGAGGAACTGGAAAAGAAGCAGTATGACACTGTGAGAGATGATCTACAGAGAAGGGCTGAGCAGCAGAGAGAAAGAGAAGATCTCGATAGATTCAGGGCTGAGCTGGAGAGAGACAAATCAGCTCTAGACAGAAGACAAGAGGTTGTAAGAGAAGAGAATGAAAAATTAGAGCGTGTAATGATTGAGATCCAAGAGCAAAGAGAAGATATAAGAAGTAGATTAGAACAGGCCAGACAAGCAGAGGATATCATAAGACAAAAGAAAGAAGAAGTTGAGCTCCAAAGAGAACATTTGGAGAGAATTCGTTTAGAGACAGAGAAGGAGAAGGAACCATATGAGAAAATCAAGAATGAGCTGAACAGACTCAGAGAGGAAATGCAGAAGCTTTGGGATGAGGCAGAAAAAGAAGAACATGAGGAAAGAGAGAAACTTCAAAGAGAGAAAGAGGAGATGCATAAAAAGATGGAGGTGGTGAAGAATGAGATGATGCAGATACAAGAGATAAAAACAGAGTTAACAAGAGAGAGGGAGGAGGTAGAGACCAAACTGGAGAAGGCAAAGAGGGAAATGGATAAACTTGAGCAGTTGAAGTCTGACTTGGAAAGACGCGAAGAGGAGATTGAGAAAAAAATCGCAGAGACTAAAAGCGAGAGGGATGAAATTGAGCAGATGAGGGCTGAGATACAAAGGCAGAAAGAAGATGTTGAACACAAAATGCAACTAGCAAAAACAGAGATGGAAAACATGCAACGAGTCAAGGAAGAAATCCAGCAACAAAGAGATGAATTGGAGGAAAGGATGCATCGGGCAAAAAGGGAGATGGGAGAGATGGAGCTCATGAGAAAAGAAATAGATAGGAAGAAAAAAGAGCTTGATCATAGAATGAAGCAGACCATGAGAAAGAAGGAAGAGATGGAAAGAATGCAGACAGAAATTCAGAAAGCAAAAGAAGAAATGGAACAAAAAAGAGCCATGACTGAAATGGAGAAGTACGAGATAGAATGTGTGAAAGCGGAGATCCAAAGAGCTAGAGAGGAAGTTAGGGTTGAAGAGAGAGGTCTTGATCTGGAAGAAAAGGAAGAGATGAATGCTGAGATTATCAACCTGATTCACCAAATTGAAAGAACCCGAGAAATGATATGGAATACAAAATTTCACATGGAAAACAGGATGGCAGAAAGTCAACTGGAAGCAGTAGACAAAGAGCAGATGAACTTGGAGATGCAGAGACTCATTGTAGAAATTGAACAAATTAGAGAGATGCTGCGAAAGCTTAAAAAAGAAATGGAACAAAGCAAGGAGGCCGATCAAGCTAAGCTTGCAACGCAGGAAGTGGATGTGCTCTTGAAAAAACAAAAGGAGGAGATGGAAAAGAGAAGGTATGAGGCAGTGAAAGAGGAGCTGGAGCAAAGAACTGAGATACAGAGAAAGAAGGAGGAACTGGAGCAAATAAACAACGACATACAAAGAGCGCAAACAGCATTACAGAACACAAGAGACACTGACAAAGACAACTTGCAGAAGGCTTTGGAAGAAGCACAAGAAGAGAGAAAGATTGCTGAGCAGATAAGAACTACACTGCAGATGGAGATGTTCAACTTGGAAAGGCGCTTAAGTAAGACAGAGAAAGAGAGGCAAGAGCTAGAGCAGCTTCAGTTCCAGATGCAGAAGATGAAGGAGGAACTGGAAAAGAAGCAGTATGACACTGTGAGAGATGATCTACAGAGAAGGGCTGAGCAGCAGAGAGAAAGAGAAGATCTCGATAGATTCAGGGCTGAGCTGGAGAGAGACAAATCAGCTCTAGACAGAAGACAAGAGGTTGTAAGAGAAGAGAATGAAAAATTAGAGCGTGTAATGATTGAGATCCAAGAGCAAAGAGAAGATATAAGAAGTAGATTAGAACAGGCCAGACAAGCAGAGGATATCATAAGACAAAAGAAAGAAGAAGTTGAGCTCCAAAGAGAACATTTGGAGAGAATTCGTTTAGAGACAGAGAAGGAGAAGGAACCATATGAGAAAATCAAGAATGAGCTGAACAGACTCAGAGAGGAAATGCAGAAGCTTTGGGATGAGGCAGAAAAAGAAGAACATGAGGAAAGAGAGAAACTTCAAAGAGAGAAAGAGGAGATGCATAAAAAGATGGAGGTGGTGAAGAATGAGATGATGCAGATACAAGAGATAAAAACAGAGTTAACAAGAGAGAGGGAGGAGGTAGAGACCAAACTGGAGAAGGCAAAGAGGGAAATGGATAAACTTGAGCAGTTGAAGTCTGACTTGGAAAGACGCGAAGAGGAGATTGAGAAAAAAATCGCAGAGACTAAAAGCGAGAGGGATGAAATTGAGCAGATGAGGGCTGAGATACAAAGGCAGAAAGAAGATGTTGAACACAAAATGCAACTAGCAAAAACAGAGATGGAAAACATGCAACGAGTCAAGGAAGAAATCCAGCAACAAAGAGATGAATTGGAGGAAAGGATGCATCGGGCAAAAAGGGAGATGGGAGAGATGGAGCTCATGAGAAAAGAAATAGATAGGAAGAAAAAAGAGCTTGATCATAGAATGAAGCAGACCATGAGAAAGAAGGAAGAGATGGAAAGAATGCAGACAGAAATTCAGAAAGCAAAAGAAGAAATGGAACAAAAAAGAGCCATGACTGAAATGGAGAAGTACGAGATAGAATGTGTGAAAGCGGAGATCCAAAGAGCTAGAGAGGAAGTTAGGGTTGAAGAGAGAGGTCTTGATCTGGAAGAAAAGGAAGAGATGAATGCTGAGATTATCAACCTGATTCACCAAATTGAAAGAACCCGAGAAATGATATGGAATACAAAATTTCACATGGAAAACAGGATGGCAGAAAGTCAACTGGAAGCAGTAGACAAAGAGCAGATGAACTTGGAGATGCAGAGACTCATTGCAGAAATTGAACAAATTAGAGAGATGCTGCGAAAGCTTAAAAAAGAAATGGAACAAAGCAAGGAGGCCATTGAGAGGGAGAAGGCTGAGATCAGAATGATAAAAATTGAGATGCAAAGAAAAAGAAGAGACTTGCAGTTCAGAGAAGAAAAGAATATGAGAGAACGAGGTGAGCTGGAAGTCATGAGTACTAAGATTCAGCGGCAGAAAGAAGAGTTAGAGGAGAAACTGAAAGATATCATGCAAAAAAATGAAAAAACAGGGCAGATCAAGCAGGATGTCCATTGGGCTCTGGAGGAAATGGAGCAAACAAAGGAGGAAATAAACAGGGAAATAACATCCCAAGGGCAGACCAAGACAGAAAAGGTAAGCACTTTATTAATTGTTTTACCACTGTTTCATGTGTTTTTTATTTGTGGTTTGGCTTAATCAGTTGTTTATGTATATATATATATATAATGAAAATCATATGCTTTGAAAAAAATGCAATCAAGCAAATATTCATCTCAGGTATTCCAAGAAGACACCACAATGGAGAAGTTAATGCCTGGAGCACAGGAGTATTCTGAAAGAGATGCAATGACAGCTGCTGAGACACTTCCAACTGATCACTATGAAGCTATGATGTCAGATATAGACCAAGAAAGAAAGGAACTAGAGGAATACAAAGAAAACATGTTAAAAGAGAAGCATGAACTTGAAAGGACAAAGGAAGATATTCAGATGGTGAAAGATGAAGTTGAAGCAAAGATGGCCAAACTGAGAGAGGTAGAAAAATCAGTTCAAGAGAAGAAATTGAGTCTTCTAAATATGGAGAAGATTTTGCAAACACAGAAAGAGGCCAACGAAAATGATTTGCATGTGTTAATCAGAGAGAAAGAATCACTGAATAAAAGGAAACAAGAGCTTGACAACATACAAATCAATATAGAAAGACAGAAGAGTGAAACAGAGCACACCTGTACATCTACAGTGATGTTGGAGTTGCAATCTGACAAGCAAGTGCAAACAGAAGACTGGGATAGCTTGACAGTGAGACAAAAACAAGATTCAGATTATAAACATGAGGCCATGATGGCCAAGGAAGACCTGGAGAAAGAAAGAGAGGCTTTACAGAAAATGAATGAAGACTTACTCGAACAAAAACATATTTTAGAGACCCTGAGAGAAAATTTAAAGCTGAGACAAGATGAAATTGAGGTTAAACAAGCTGCAATTCAGAAACACAAACAAGAAATAGACAGAGATATTCAGTTCAGGAGACAAGAAAAAGATGAAATAGAACATAAAAAACAGCAGTTGCTCAAAGAAATTGACATGATGGAACAGAGGAAATCCAACTTAGAGAGGCAAATGTTATATAGAAGTCCATACCAGAAAGGTTTACAAACAGAACGGGATGTATCTGGGCAAGCTGACCAAAAAGGTCTAGACAGGGTAAAGAATGAGCTGGAAATGGCACAACTAGAGATAAAGAATGCATGGGATGACCTTCATGATCAAAATGTTAAAAACAGAGAAAATGAAGCAAGGATAAGAAAGGAACTAGAACAAGAGAAAGAGAGCCTCAATCAGTTACGTCGTCTTATTGAAACAGAGAAACAGGCTATTGAAGATCAACAGCATAAACTCAGGATCAAGAGGGAAAACCTAGAGGGCCAACAAAGCAAACTGCAAAAACAGCACAGAGAACTTGAAGATGCGGTGAAAGTTTCTAGTACTGAGAAGTGGGAACTGGAAAAAATGCAGGCTGAAATAAACGACAAGTTTAAAAGACAAGCTGAGGACATTGAGAAGGAAAAACAAGAAATACTGAATGACAGACAGAAAGTGGAGGAAATGGCTACACAAGTTCTAAAAGAAAGAGAGAATATTTTCAGTCTTGCTGAGGAAACTAAGAGGAAGAAAGATGCCGTAGATATAATGCACATGGAGATACAAAAACTGAGAAAAGAAATAGAGTCAGAGAAATACATGATTGCTAAAGAAAAAGCTGAAATGGAAAAAATGAAAATAGATATTACTAAAAATGAAGCAGATCATAAAATCCAGCTGGCAGATGAAAGACAAAAAAATATGAAAACCCTAGAAAAAATCCAAAAAGAAACTGACAGTCTTGAGGCGGTGAAATTAGAAATCTCAAAACAAATTGAGTTTGTTGAAAAAGAAAAGGAACAAATACAGCTCAAACAACATAAGCTTAAAGAACAATTAAAAGAAGTAGATGATATGAAAAACACAGTAACGATGGAAAAGATACTACTCGAGCAAAGGAAGACTGAACTGGATAAAGAAGAAGAACAAATAAAATATACTAGGGAAAAAATTGAGAAGATGAAGCTAGACACAGAAGCTGACAGAAAGAAGGTGGAGGAAATACATGCACAAATTCAAAATGAAAGAAAGTCTATCGACAGAATTGCTGAGGAGAACCAAAAGATGAAAGAAGAGTTGGACGATTTGTGTAATGAGATACAAAAGCAAAGAGAAACAGTAAAGTTTGATCAGCAGACGAATTATCAGGAAAAGGCTGAGCTTGAGATCATCAGAAAAGAGACCATTAACAGGAAGCAAGATTTAGAAAAGGAAATTGCTGAAGAAAGAGAAAAGCATGAGTCAAACCTGTCAGAGATAAAGAAAGAAAGAGACGCTGTTGAACAAATGAATGCAAGTATTTCAGAACAGCTCACTGATATTGAAAATGAGAAGGAAAGACTTAGACTCATGAAAGATGATCTTGAGCGACAGCAGGAAGTGACTAAAA
>JBBIGB010000141.1:16536943-16549793 GCA_037577075.1 Alestopetersius hilgendorfi | reverse complement strand
CAACTTGGAGGTCAAATATAAACAGATAGAGCTTGAAGACCAAAAGTTAGAGAATGAGAGAAGAGCTGTTGAGAATTTGCAGTCAACTATGAAGAGAGAAGCAGAGGACATGAAGAATGCACTGGAGAAGGCCAGAATGGACAGGCAAGAACTGGAACAAGCAATGAAAGAACTAGAAAAAGAAAAACAGCATCATGAGATTCTCCTTAGGGAAACTCAGAAAATGAGAGATGAACTGGAGAAGATGGCTGCAGAGCAACATGAAGACATTGAGAAAAAGAGAGCCCTTCTTCAGAAAGAGAAAAATGACATTGAAAGCAAGTGGTTGGAATTACAGAGCAGAGACGAGGAGCTGAAACTGCAGATTACAAAACACAAGGCAAAGGTAGACTGGGAAAAGGTGGCAACAGATGAAGGGAGAAAATTACTGGATATATCAATGACAGAAAAGCTGAAAGAAGAGCCAATAACAGAGAAGGAAGATATTGTGACAATGAGGAAAGAACTAGATATTCTGAAACAACAAATACAAAAAGAGAAAGATGAAATAGATGAAGTCAAAAATAAGGTGATGACTGACAAAGTTTTACTCGATCAAAGAGAGGCTGAAATAAACAAACAAAGGCTAATTTTGGAGGACAGTTTAAATAATGCAGTGGAGGAGAGAAATAAACTGGATGAGTTGAGAAAAGAACTAGAAGAACAAAGTCAAGGAATGGAAGACTACAGAGAGAAAATGAAGAAGGAGAGGGAAGAACTTGATCGATTAATTAATGAAATAAAACTGGAGAGTAAGGAAATAGAGACCAACAAGGTTAAAGCCCTCGAACTGAACAAAGAGCTTGAAGTTGAACGTCATAGAATCCAGGCTGAAATGTCTGAGATAGAGCAGATCAAGACTGAAATTCAGCAAAAGGAAGATCATTTGAAGAATGCCTTTGACCAAATACAGACAGAGCGGCAAACACTTGAGGAAATGGCAGCACAATACCAGAAAAGTGTAAGAAGTACTGAAAGAACAGAGGAAGACATCACAGAAACACTGAAAAAGGAGAGGAAGCAAGTCAATGAGTGGATGGATGAAATCAAGAGAGAAAGGCAAGAAATTGAAAGGAACCAGGAAATCATGGAGCACCTAGGTTTAGAACTCAAGGAAGGAAGAGCAAAACTTGATTTAGAACAAGAGGAAATTAAAGCTGAAAAACAAAAACTACACAGTGAGATGAGGAATCTTGAGCAGTTGAAGGCAGAGACTCAGAAAATGGCTGAGGAACTGAGATCTGTTTTGGAGGAGACAAAAAGGGAAAAAGAACAAGTGGAAGAAATGAAGGCTCATCTTCTCAGAGAAAAGGAATACATTAAGAGTGAATGTGAGGAGGTAAAAAAGAAAGGACTTGAGACAGAGAATATTAAAGCTATGTTTGAGAAAGAGAAAAAGGACATTCAAAGTAAATGGTCTGAGTTAGAGAGAAAAAATGAAGAGCTGGAATTGCTACTTACAAAACACAAGGAAAAGGAACACACAGACAAAACAGAAACACAAGAAACGCTGAGAAAGGAAACTGAGAAAATGAGACAAAGAGATGACTTGAAAAAGGAAAGAGAAGACATAGAGACAAAGCTGAATGAGTTCAAATCCTTGCAGGAAGAAATACAAAAACAGAGGAATGAAATCAAAGAAAGTAAAAATGAGCTCATAAACATGAAATCCCAACTTGATCTAAAACAGACTGAAATCAATGACCGAGAGCAACGACAGAATGACAGTTTGAACAGGATTACTGAGGAGAGGATTGACTTGGATAAAATGAAGATTGCACTTAAAGCTGAACAGAAACAAATGGAGCAAATCGTCAGTGAAGAAGTGAATAAGGAAAGGGAGAAGCTTAATCAGTTGATGAATGAAGTACAAATAGAAAAACAAGATATAGAAACTAATAAGGAAGCTATAAAGAACACAAAGAAAGAACTGGAAAGACAACAGATCCAACTGGACAAACAACAAGAGGAGATAAAACTCAATGAAGAAAAACTAAACAATGAAACACAGAAGCTTGAACAACTTGAACTTGACATACAACAGAGGGAACATGAAATGGAAAATCAACAAAAACAGTTGCAACAAGAAACAGAGGAACTTACTAAAATCTTGTATGAGATACAAAGAGAAAAGGAGAAGTCTTTAGAAATCCAGAGAGGTGAATCCAAACAGATGCGGATTGAAAAAGCATCGACTCAGATGCCTGAATTAGGTGCTTTCGCTTCACAAAAACCTGAAATGGATACAAAGGAGATCCTTGAGATTCAAGACCAACCAACAGAGATGACAGACATACCAATCAAGCCAGATAAGCTGGAGGAACAAGATGTTATTGTGACACATAAAGAAGGTGAGCTGACCCACATCAAGGATGAACTTGAAAAAAGAATAAGTTGTCTGAGGGAAGAAGAGAGGGCCCTGGCTGTAGAGATACTGAGGCAGAGAGAGAGCCTGGTACAGATAGAAGAAGAGACACAGAGGATGAAAGAGGAAGTGCACACTCAAATAGATTTACTACACACCGCACAAGCAGAGTTTGACCGAATCAAAGCTGATGTACAAGGACAAAGGGATCTAACTGAAAGCACTGATGTTGGCATAGACATGAAGCCTATTCAAATGGAGCAGGAGAGGATTAAAGTGGACATTCAGACACAGACAAATGAAGATGATGGTGTTGCACTAACAGACCAAGTACTGTCACCTGCGGCAGTAATGGACAAAGATGCACTTGCTTTTTCAGAACGATTTGCAAGGACCGATTACAAAATGCAGTCCTTCAAAACAGATAAAGAGAAAGCTGACATGACAGAGACAGAAGCAGAAAATATTAAACAAATCATTGAGAAAGAGAGGACTGAACTTGAGAAATATAAAGCAGCCTTGGAAAGACAACAGGAAGAGATAGACACATACAAACAAAATATAGACAATGAGAAGATGGAACTAGAAATGATGAAGAAAATGACAACGAAAAACATGGAAAGTATAGCAAAGGAGACAAAGAGGAAACAGGAAAAAGCAGAGGAAATGGAACACCAGTTTCAGAGACAGAAGATGGAGCTGGAAACAATCTCTGGTGAGATTAGGAAGAAACAAGAAGAACTAGATTCGATCAATATGGAGATTCAAAAAATGAGACAAGAGATGGATATGGAAACAAGCAAAAGTGTGAGTCTTGAACAAATCAAGAGTCTGCATGAAGACAGAACAGAAAAAGACAGAACAGAAGAGACTAAAACTGAGATAGAGAAAATGCAGGAAGTATTTAAGACTGTTGCTGAAAAGGATGCCATGGAAGAGGATAAAGAAGTGCTTGCATCCACACTAGAGTATCTGGGAATTAAGTCTGTTGCTGCTAAGGAAGAGGAATTAGATGTTGGCGACTACAGAAAGTTGAAGATGGAGATATCTGATCCAAATAAGGATGAGGTGAAACTTCAAATAGCTGAGTTGAAGAACCTGATGGAGACATTGAGGACTAAGGAAGATCACATAGAAAATGTTAGGTCTAACCTTCACAAAGAAAGAATGGAGATTGACAGTATCAAGAAGGTGTTGGATACAGAGAGAGATAAGCTGGAACAGATGAGACTTGATATTGAGATACAAAAGGAAGAGTTACAACTTGTACAACAAAACATACAAAATGAAAGAGAAGAACTAGAATCCAGGGTGAAAAGAACAGAGGACACAGAGGAAATCATAATGAAACTTGTGAGAGAAAAAGAAAGAATTGAAGCAACCGTCGGTCAACTTTCCAAAGAGCAGAACGAACTAAAATGCATTATAGATGAGGCAAGCCAGAAGAGGATGGAGTTAGAACTGATCGAAAAAGAACTGAAGCACACCACTGACCTAAAAGAGCAGGAACTGGATGAGCTTAGAAATGCTGCAGAAATGGCAAATCAACAGCTGCAGATCAAAACAGCAGAGCTTGAGCACATGAAGATTGTGCTGTTAAATGAAAAAGAAGAGATTGAAAACACGAAAGCAGATTTAGAGAAAGAGAGATACCAGCTAAAACAAATGAAGGAAGAAATAGAGATATCAAGAGAAGGCAGAATAATGGCCACCATATCTGAGAAAAGAGATGATATGGATCAAGTCAGGTCTGCACAAGAAAAATATGAAATGGAATTGTTGAGAACTGAAAAAGCAATGCAAATGCAGCACTTCGAAAGTATTTCAGAAGAGTCTGAGCAACTTCAAGAGGAAAGGATACACTATGAGATACTCCTTGAAGAAGCCAAGAGAAAGACTGAGAACTTGAAGCTAACGATTGATGGTTTGGAGAGACAGAAAACAGAATTAGAGTTTCATAATCAGCTCCTTGAAGGGCAGAAGCACAACTTGGCAATTAAACTGCAGGAGTTGCAGAAAGAAGTTGATGAAATGGACATATATTTGAAAATACAAGAAAAGGTCAAGACTGAGAGGGAGGACACAGACAAAGAAAGAGAGGCTCTAGAGGAGGCTAGAAAGGAATTTGTGAGACAAAAAGAAGAAATGGATAAAGAAACCAAAGACAAAGAAGATGAATTATTGCTCCTTCAAGAGGAAATAAAAATCCAGAGTAATCTCATTGAGGAACTGAGGGCCACCTTGACTATGGAGAAACATGAACTTGAAGAGAAAAGGGATGATTTGTATAAACAAAAGCAATATATAGATGACATGCTGAGAGCATCAAAGAGAGAAATGGAAGAGTCACAGGCCGATATTGAAATGCAGAGACAGAAAATAAATGAACATATCAAGCAAACCCTTAAAAGTGAGAGAGATGAACTTCAAAATCTTAAGACATATTTACTGAAAGAGAAAGGGGATGTTGAAAGTACAAAGGAAAAGATGGAGACAGAGATGAAGCACACTGATGCAATTCAAACCCAGTTAGAGGACCAAAAAGGAGAGATAGAAGCTGAGAAACAGAATCTGAGAAAAAAAGAGAATGACCTGAAACAGACTGAGTCTGAGTTACAGAAGAAGATGAATGATGTGGATAAACTCTTAGAAGACTTAAGGAAAGAGAGGGAGAAACTACAGGCTGTGGCCATTGAACAGCAGAAAGAGAAGGAGCAGATCGAGGGTATCTTCAGGGAGACCAAGAAAAAACACAAATACATAGAAGATGAGCTTGAGAGCCAATTACAAGATGCAAGGACAGCCAGTGAACAGCTTACAAAGGAGAAACATGATCTTGAAAAAATGAAGGTAGAAATACAGAGGAAACGGGATGACCTAGATACAATTATATTGAAGCAACAGCAGGAGTTTGAGATAAAGGAAAATGACATTAAAAGAGAAAAGATAGCACTAGAGAACATGAATGCAGACTTGGAAAAGTTAGCCAGGGAAATAAATGATGAGAAAGAGGAGATGAGCCTCAAAAGAGACAGACACGAGCAGTGGGAAACAGAACTAAAGAAGCAGCAAGCTGAGGCTGAGGTGCTGGTGAACACTCTGACAGCTGAGAAAATTCTACTTGAGAAAACACAGGTTGAAATACAACAGCATCAATATGAGATAACTAATATCTTGGAAGCCACCAGAAAAGAAAGGTATGCAGTTGAACAAGTGAAGGATGAAACTGAACAGAGGAGAAAGGAGATAGAGAACATGGTGCATGAGACATTGAGAGTAGAAAAGGGTGAATGGGATCAGTTGCGAAGTGAATTAGAGCATGAGAAGAAAGATGTTGAGAGAGACAAGCAGATGCTGAAAAGATTAAAGGAAGAGCTTGAACAAAAACAATCAGATTTAGATACGGAAGAAGAGAGAATTAAGCTGGATCGACAGCACATTCAAAAGGAGGCAGACAGCTTGGAGCGGCTGAAAGCGCTGATGCAAAGAAAAGCTGAGAACATTGAGAAGTGCATGGAGGAGACACACCTGGAGAAGTTGAGAGTGGAAGAAATGATAGCTCTCCACATAAAAGAAAAGGAAGACTTGCAGAGTATGATCAAGGAGACCAAGAAACATGATGTTGGAATGCAAACAGTGCAAGATGACACAGGAAGACAGAAACAAGAACTTGAAGCCAGCATACAGTTGCTTCAGGATGAAAAGAACGAGTTGGAGAAGGCCAAAGCAGCCATTGAGATACTCAAGGAGAATCTGGAAAAGCATACTGCAGAGCAAATGGAGAAAGATAGCATGGCAAAGACAGAGCTACAACAACAGAGGGAGGTTTTGGAACAGTTGAACGCTGATTTAATGATGCAGAGAGAAGCTCTTGAAAAGGATAAAAGCAAAACAAGCCTGAAGGAATATGAAATCCAAAAGCATCAGAAAAGACTGGAGGAGCAGTGGAGAGAGATGGATGACTTTAAAACTCAGCTTGAGATGAGACGGCAAGTACTGGATAACATGGCAGAGCAAATCAGAAAGGATGGATATATTCTAGAGACCATGAGAAATGAAACTGAAGAAAAATCTCATCGTCTAAATGAAAACATTCAGAAATTAGCCAATGAGAAAATGGAAGTTGAATCAATTAAGGCTGAAATACAAAGAGAAACTAAGATGATTGAGAGAGTCAAGGAGGAGACAACGGAAGAGAGGGAGAGAGTATCAGAAATTGCACACCAGCTTGGAAAGGAAAGAGAAGAACTCGAGAAAATCACTAAAGAAATCCAGAGGAAAAAGGAGTATCTGGAACAGGTGAATGCTGAGCTACAAAGATGCAAAAATGAAATGTTAATAAATAAGGAACAATATGTAAAGAAAATGAGTACACTGCAGCACAAGCAAGCTGACTTACCGAGAGAGGTGGATGAGTTGGAAGCCAAGGTCAAAGAACTGAGGGAAGAGACTAAGAAGACAATGGCAGAAAAAGAAGAGAAGGCACCTGAACAAGTTGAAGAACAACTCCTAAGAATTGAAACTAAGGGAGAGCTTAGAGATACAGAACATATGAAGCATGGAAAAACAACAGAACTAGAGCTGTTGCAAACAGATCTTCATAAGCAAAGAGAGGAACTGCTAGATCTGAAGAAAGTGTTCACAAAAGAGAAGAGTGAGCTTGAAAGAAAGCAGATTGAGATCAGCCAGCAGCAAAAAGATGTGGATGTTACCATAGAAGCCATACGGAGGGAGAGAGATGAGATTGAAAGAGAGAGGTCTGCACTTAATGGAGAGAGAAACATGTTCAAGACAACTATGCAAAGAGAAAAAGAGGAGCTTGAACAACAGAAAAATGAAATTCAGAAGCACAAGGAAGAAACTGAAGAGTACCTGAAGAGTGCAAAGGGTCACTTTGAAAGTGACAGAGATGATCTTATGAAGCAAAGGGAACTAGCAGAACTTGCACAACAAAACATACAATATGAAAGAACTTTATTACAACAAGAAAAGACATTGATGCAGAAAGAGGCAGAGGACATAGAGAACACTGCAAAGAAGACAAGGGCTGAATTAGATGAGATGGCTGTCCAACTTGAACAGCTTAAAAAGGAGATGTGCGACATTACTGAGCAGAAGATGCTAAACAGTGAAATCTATGAAAAAAAGCAAGTTATAGAACATTATAGAACACAAGCTGAAGAGGAAGAGAGTCTCCTTATAGCTGAGGAGAGTATAAGTACTTCAGAGGAAGAAGCTGAGATGCTGAAAGAACAGGAATCTCTTGAAGACAAAAAGAGACCATTAGAAAAAGCAGAGAAAGAAGGGCTAGAACATGTACAATCAATTATTCGAACGGATGTTCAAACACAGACCTATAGGGAAGACTTCGACGAACGCTATGGTGGTGAAACAATGAAGCAAGAAATAGAAGCTTTAGAGAAAGTAAAAACATCAGATGACTTCACTGGGAAAACAGAAAAAGAACAAGAAATGAACTTGATAAGTGCATCACTGATGTCAGAAATGGAAGAGCTAAAACAAATGAAGATAACTGTGATGAAAGAGAGAGATGAACTGACACGCAAAAAGGCAGACATCCAAGATAAGGATGAGAATCTTGAAATGATTCTGGCGGGAGCTAAGCTGGAGAAGGAGAGGGATAAGGCCCTGCTGCTCCATCTAACAAAACAAAATGAGGAATTATTACTTGCCATAGCTGAGAAGAATCAGCAAATGAAGAAACTCCAAAACACTTTCCAGTCTATGTCAGAGGAACTGGAAGAAGAGAAGGAGGAACTGGAGATGGACAGGGTCTTACTGATGAGAGAAAGAAATGAATTAGAACAAATAAGAGCTGAAATTCTGGAAAAGAAGGGAAAATACCTAAGAGAAATAGATGAAGAACTAAAAAACAAAACAGACATCGAACAACTGAAATCTAGCAAAGGTGCTCCAGAACAGAAAGTGACATATGAGAAAAAGAAGCAACCACTTGAAAAAGAAATGGATAAAACCAAAGTAACGGAAAGGACTAATGCTGAGACACAAACCTTAGTAGTAGAACAAAGACCCCTGAAAGAAGTAGATGAACTTCACCTCATAAAGCATGACTTAGAACGGCAGAGGACTGAACTTCAGAATAGAGCAAAAGATATAAAAACAAGGGAATTACGACTTGAAAATGCAAATGCTGAGTTGGAGAACATAGAGTATGAATGTAGAGTTGCTGAAGCACAAAAGAGAAAGATCATGGAGGATATTCAAATGAAAAGTAATGATCTGGAGCAGATGAGGGCTGACAGTCGGAAACAGAGAGAGGACATGGAACATTTAACACAGCAGTGTCAGAGGAGAAGACACGAGTTGCAGCAGATAGAAGCAGACATAGAACAACAAAGGGTGGGTATGAGAGGAGAGATACAGAGAAGAGAAGACAGAGAAAAAGAGTTCACAGTCAAACCAACCCATGAAGCAAAGTCAAAGGATGCCTGTGTACAGTGCAAAATGAAAGATCAAACAGAAGATGCAGAAAGCATCACAGAACTTGCTTTGGATTCTGAAGTAATGGAGGAAAAGACACATGACAGAGACCTTCTTACCTACAAAAAGGAGCTAGAACAGATGGCTAGAACGATAGAGGATATGAAACAAGAGCTAGAGAAAAGACTGCAAGACATTCGAAGGAAGGAACTGGAGAGAGCTGGAATACAGAAAGAGAAAATCGAGCTGGAGCTGAAGAAAGCTGAAATGGAAAGGTACAATGAGGCACTTTGTGAAGAGAGGGCGATGGACAAACAGAGAGTCTTGGAGAAGGAGAAAGAAATCATTTTGTTAAAGGAGTGCATGTTGATTGAGATTGAACAACTAAAGAGCAAGAGGACAGACGCAAGCACAAAAGAATACCTGCTGAGACTGGAGCATCTCCTCAGTGAAACAGCAATAAAAATGGATAGATTCAGGCAGATGTCAGACAAAGCTGTGCAAACAATGACAGAAGAACCATTGGGAGAAGAGGAGAGAGGGACAGATCAGCAGGTGGCGGATGTCAGGGTGCATGAGTGGGCCGGACAAGAGGCAGCTGCCACCTCTGCTCCGCATGCACAGGTTGTAGAGGAGCAAGAGGAGAGGGTGAGAACTGAGATACTGACTGCGGTTGTGTCACGGAGAAGGTGGCTGCTGCGGTGGATCAGGCGATGCTGCTGCTGCTGCTGCCCAAGAGAATCTGAAGATGAGCACCAGGCCATTCTTTAATCTTCAGGCCAAGCAAGTGTGATTCCCACAAACTAAGTGCATTCAAACCTGAGGACATTTAACAGTCTCTGGCTCGTGCCTGTTTACGTTTCTGCTTGCTTGCATGATTGTTTGATTTATACTACAAACTTACTCCTGGAATATGTTTCTACATTTTACTTAACTGAAGATGCACTTCATTCAGTGCACTTAGCAATGCAATTAACAGCTGTTAAGAACACTTTTCTTTTATGGTGTTACATTTCTGAGATACAATAATTTCTTGACAAGAAATTATGAATGGCTATAGAATCAAGAAGAAGTTCAAGAAGAAGAAGAAGTAGAATTAAGCAACAAGGTTTTTAGAGATAACAGTAAACACCCTGTTGCTGATGTTAGTTATTTCAAGTGCAACAGGCAAACGATTGTTGAAATAATTTAAGGGTATGTTCAGGAGCATAGTTAATTAGTCATAATTGTTTTCATTTGCTGTAATGGTAACATGTTTTCCATAGGTTGCTTGCAGGCTTGACTGTGTGATATTAACCATACATAACCGTAACTTTACATTTGCTTACATCTTTGCCTGGAGTGTACTTTCCTCAGTATAATTCCCTTAAGTTGATCTAGAAAGTAAATTAATCCCCTTTAAAAAGAACCTTTTTTTTTTTTTTACTAACTTTTGTTGTTCTATTACAAAAACTAATTTTGACCAACATTGGAAGATTTGATTTGAATTCTTGAATTTGAAAATGTAATCATAGCTCCCTCTGTGACAAGACTGAAGGTAAATTGTGCTCTTCCCTGAGATAAGGGGCTGTTCCGTCTTACTGGTATTGAGTTATGCTGGGGGTCCCCAAGAACCTAATTGGCCGTGTCCTCATTTGGGTGGAAAGACAGCAGGACTTTTCTCCCATGTTGCTCAAGACATATCAGGGTCATGCTGCAGAATCAAGCGTTTAGCATGCTCAGAGTGTGTGAAGGTGTTTGAATATGCTGCAAGGCCAGAAGTCTGAACAAAGTGTTAGGCTGCATAGTCATCGGAGGAGGCGTGTGCTAGCCTTCACTGTTTCAAACTGCTATTGTCTAGCAATGGGGGAAGGACCTCTGACTCCAATTTAATTTGGCTGTTGAATAGCTGACAAAATTATACTCACACTGCTGGGGAGCCAACCTCCAAAGACTTGAGGAACTAATACGGAATGTCACAAATCCCCCAAAGCACCCTGTTCAGCCATGAGCTGTGAGCACAAAGGGATGTTGCTACAAATATACCTGTACAAAAGGAAAATGGGAGCTGTGAAATACAAATAAATACAAATACAAGCAAATGAATACTGTGGAGGGAATCAACAAAGAGGTGTGCCCCAGATTATGCTTAATTGGTTAAATAACATACAACAAAAATGTATTATGATGTAATTGATTTATAGTCATGTTAATGTACTCTGTTGCTCTTACTCTATTATAATAAACACAACTTTGAATTTATACTTGTCTCTCTCTCTCTCTGATAAAAATGAGTGGTTTTAACAATTCTAGAAAATGCACTTGCTTCATTCTGCAAAACTTAAAATGTAGCTTTTCCTCCGTCAATGAAATTGTTCAGATTTGTCAATCATGATTTCAGTGTTCACCAAAACAGTCCTTTGCAATGTGCACTACTGTGTGGGAAATCCACAAGTGCTTTGAGCTTTGAATAGACAGTTCATACTAAAGTTGGCATTTTTTGAACTGTGCAATCCCTTGGAAAGGAGATGTTCTAAATGAGCACATTTCTCAGTTGTATTAGTGTCCTCTGTGAATTGTTTGATATTTTTTTACTCTTATTTTTACCTTAAGTTTCCTAATTTTATTCCCAAATGTAAGGAAAGGAATGTTCAAACTCCTTATTGCTCAAGAAACCAGCATCTTCCTGCTAGAGTGTCAGCATAACTGGTCTCCTAATCCTCTCGTCATTCACATCATAGCTATTACATCTGACCATTTTTGTCATGATTTAAAAATCACAATAATAAGAACATAGCCTCACTTACAGGATATAAAGGCATCTCACTGGGACAGCTTGTGGCCTGGTGGTTAGGCAGTTGTCCCTGGGATCAGAAGATCATTGGTTTGAGTTCCTGGTCTGCCAGTGGCACCACTGAGGTACCCTTGAGCAAGGTATTATCCCCACACACTACTCCCCAGATGCTGTCGCTGGCTGCCCACAGCTCCACTCGGTGAATGGGTTAAATACAGAGAAAGAATTTCACCCTGTTCACACCGTGCTGTGCTGTGGTGTGTTCACCTAACATTAAATTGATGTGACCTGTGAGATCCTGGATGCCTGATATATAACCAAGAAGATCAAAGGTCTGATTGAACAATTGATTTCACCCCATTGTGATGTCATTGTTTAGATACAATGCAAACAAAAGCATTTGCTGTTTAGAGCTTGTTATGTTGGTCCAGACTGAATTAGACCACCTTTAAAAGGTCTGTCATTAAAGATAATGTGGATGCACTTTAGGAATATTTAATTAAATCATAAATATCTAATTAAATTACGTTTAATTTGTGTAATCCGAGGCAGTGTCTTGATGCAATAGATAATTCAGGCTATGCCACCTGCAGTCCTTCGGTAGTTTAAATTATGAGCCCAGAGGTATTTCACAGATGTGTAGAAGTACCTCCACCTAGTGTGTACAGCATGTGTGTACATTAACTTCTACACTTGCTGTCACGTGGATGACTGAACGCACCTCCTCTGTTAATGCCATGTTTATGCTCACTTCAGGTAAGGCTGAAGTTATCTTAGCTTTCCAATTTTTCAGGTCCACCTTAAATCACGCAGCTGAGAAGTTTAGAAAAATAAGCTTCGTGGTTGAAGGTCAGCAATGTAGAAAGTCGACAGATTAAAAAAAATCAACAGCCTTGCCAAGCCCGTGGACACTCTTAATGCAAGATGGGGTAAGCTAAAGAAAACAACAGGTCTGGACATCATTCAGCCCTTGGCAAAATGCATTGTAAGTGTGTAAAGTGTCAATTTGTCACACAACTGCACACGTGCTCATCCTTACAAGCTGTTTGTGAAGTTGGAGGTCACGTTTGTAGTCGTTTGCATACAAATATCTCTAAGTAACACCCGGGGCTGATTACTATTTTCAGTTTTTGCTATTATTATTATTATTATTATTATTGTTGTTGTTGTTGTTGTTGTTGTTGTTGTTGTTGTTGTTGTTGTTGTTATTA
>JBBIGB010000141.1:16519419-16533893 GCA_037577075.1 Alestopetersius hilgendorfi | reverse complement strand
TTTAATTGACCACATGTGACCAAGGTGATGGAAAATGTGTGGTCATTTAGCAGATTCTCCTAAAGAAATACAGCACTGTATACAGTACTTAGATTGATATTGTTTAAAACATTTATTTCAGCATCAAACCATGAATCTGCTTGTAAAATTTCGATCCAGATTTTTCTTTGACATCGCCAGCTGTTGCTCAGAACCGTTACAGACATTCCACAACCAGCATGACCTGATTTTAATTTATAAAGCGTTGAACAGCCAAAACAAGTATGGGTTCATAATTACAATTACATTAATAATGGGCTGTCATAAGGTAGCAGATAAGTAAGTACACTGACTTATGTAAACTGCATTAACCATATTTGTTTTTCTTCAAATGTTGTTTTTGTGAAAAGCTGAAAATAATTGTTGTCCAGATAAATATCTGCATTTCAGGTGCCTAAAGCCTTTGCACAGTACTGTACATGTAGTATTTCTGTATATAGCTCCAGTACTACAGAAATACCCCACAAGGATGGTAATACAAACCTGTGTGTTTATATTTCTGCGTGTAAGTGGGCAGCTCTTGTTTTGCTGCTGCTCATTGGTTGCCATGCAGAATACAGGCACCATGACCCACTTTTCAAAAAAATGTCACAGTTAGACATGGATCATAAATGATAAATCAACAAGAATAAAGGCACTGAATGCCTTCACTGATAAACACTGGAAACTCCTGGAAAGTCATATTTGTGGCTTTGAGCCATCTGTGCTGCCCTGTTTATCTGATCATCTGTGTCTTTAGCCCTTCATTGCCTTTTTTGTTTTAGTAATTTTGATTTCTGTCTAAAGACTCATTGCCTTTCAATCTGCATACCTGTGTTGGCATGATTTTTATGGATTTTCTATGCGGAAATATGTCGCACTCTCTAGGAACTTTTTGAGCACAGCTTTTATGTAATTGTAGAATTTAACACGTTGGGGAAAGCCATGAACCATAAATATTAAAATGTGTGTTTTCTGTAGAAGTATATCTGCTCACACTTAACAAAACATGTCTTTGATCGGGGGTATGCAAACTTTTGCACATAGCTGTGTATGTAATGTTGACCTAACTGTGATTTTAGTTGATGGTGACTCTCACTAACAAGCCTTTTCTCTATCAAAAGGTCACATTGGTCTGAATTTGAATTTGAACATGATTAAGGGAAACATAGAGATGCTAGATGTGTGTTTTAAATTTGTCTCCATAGAGATTCTGATGGCATTTTCTGAAAACCTGCACTATTTTAAGCATTACACCATTCACTCCTTGACTTACAGTCTCCTGCTCTCACTAATTGGCTCTCCTCTTTTCACTCCCCCTCTCTGTCTCTCTACCAGTCAGTGCGCGCGCGCGTGCGTGTGTGTGTGTGTGTACACGTGTTTCTCTCTCCTGACTGGCACTGCAGGCTGTTTAGAGTGTGAAATGTGTTCTGATCCAGCAGGCTTGCCTGGCCGAGCACAACAATTACCTGTGTGCACAGCGCGCAGAAACAAGTGGCTCCTATTAACCCTAGTGGACTTTAGCCAGCCGCCGGAACACGTCCATTTCCCCGGCTCCGTTTGCCGGAGATTGAGCGGTAATTCCCCCTCTTAAACCCCAGCCCCTGACAGTTGTGTGCTCAGGAACAAGCGAGAGCTCTTTTGTCTTTGACTGTGGAGTCTTTTCAAGTCTGATGTACCACGCTGAAGAGATCAAAGATAGTGAAAGAGAACTTGCGTAGCATGAGACCATGTTTGAGTCAGCCAGTTTTCCTTCGTGGCTGCGTTAGAATGCGATCAAATCTGCCAAACCAGAGCTTGACAGTGATTTGCGGGAACAGGAGTTGCTTCACCTTTTCCTCAACTGAAGGAGAAATGTAGCAGCTGCTGTTTTTGCTACAGTGAAACGACCAGGGGTCCAAATGTTCAGCATCACTTAGCAGCCTCTTGATAGAGTGCTGGAGGACAAGAAATTATTTCTCTTCTCGTTTTCAGCCATCAACTCGATCAAGTGATTGACTGTTCTCTGCACTTTTACCAATTTGGGCTGTTCTTATTGTTTTGCGACACTTATCAAACATATGTAATCAAAATAATGAATAAACTCAATTAGAACTTTCTTTACGTCAAGGCCTGTGTCAACAGATCTTTTTCTGATTATTTCAGTGTTAAACAATGAAAGAAAACAGGCAAAAACAAATAGTTTTTTCTGCCAAACAAAACGTCAGACACAATAACTCAATCAAATTCAAATCTATAAATATCTCATGGATGTTTACAAACATACACACTGCACTGATTGAAAATTCTCACTTCTTGCAGAATTTGCCACTTGTTTCTGTGAGTTATGAATAAAATCTAATAAATATTATACAAATATTATTTTACTGGCTGAGAAATGGTCTATGAGTCCCAATGAGTCCAAGTAGTGGCATTTCAGCTGAATATCTTTTACCATTACTCTGTCTTACTTGCTTGGAACATAGCAATCACAACAGAAATTTTTCCAAAAAAGAGCTATAATGAATAATTTCTTTTCCTAATAACAGGAGATAAAAAGAAAGCACAACAAAATCAAACCACTCCCGCTGTAATCGGCCAAGCAGTCTACAGCAGCCGTAAGTGGCAGAGCTCTGTTCTTTATTGATCACTCCTTTTGTATTTTTGAATTGCATTGTGATCAACATTAAATACTGCAATGAAGCCCACTGCATTATGTCTGAACACAGTTAAACCTGCCAAAAATGGATGAGTAGAAACTAATCTATTAGTGAATGTCTCTTCCACTAACATTGATAAGGACATTCATGTTCAGTTTCAGCTTCAGATCTTGTTTTTGACACTAATATTGCATTGTAATATGTCACACACATGTACAATATGTAGCTAGAGTCATTCTGTAGTTCATTCAAAATTTGACTTATTGTTTCAAGTGAAGTTTTTGAAATGAATGAATTAAAATTATTTATATGTAGCATATAAAAATGATTTATAAGCAGCTTGAGCATAATAAAACCTCCTTGTTATTATTTTTTTCTTGTAATCATTCTAATTCCCAACATGCTATGTAATTTAGTTTTCTCTGGTGACCTTTAAGGATGGTAGAAATGCATATTAGTTTATTAATTCACTGATTTGATAACATGATATAAGGTTTACATGTATTTTTTAGGTTTTTTTATGTTTTGAATGTAGACTAGTCAGAATATTTGTGCATTCCTAAACAGGCTCAAGTTGCATTTCTGCCTCACCATAGAGACTTTCTGTTAACGGTGATCCATTTAGAGCTTGAGTCATCTCACTCTGCCAGTAACATAGCTTGTAATTTGAGAGGTTTCCGAGGATGCTGGTATTGATCCTGTTTGTCCTTGGGCTTGGCGAGTGACATTCTCCCAGAAAGCAACACTTTAAGAGATAATCACAACAATTAGAACCTGATACTGAGTATCTGTTTATATAAACAACAAAAAAAGCTCCTCCACTTATATTCTGCTGCTGCATCTGCAAATACAAGGGCAAATACAAGGGCAAATCAAGGGCAATGGCAGTATGTGTCGAGTGTGTATGCTTAAAAAATGCCAGAAAGAGGTCTTGGTGCGGTGCAGGAGTGGAGATAGGACCCCAAAGCCTGAAGAGTTTAATGCTTCTTAAAGCTCCTTCACAGTAGGATTGATAGAACTGCAATCGGTTGCTTTGAGCATTATTTCCCAACCTAAGTCCTGGAAGGCCACTGGCCTGCACATTTTAGTGTTGATCCAACAAGTCAACTCATTTTGAAGCTTGAGTAATGTTACATTTATATAAAATTAGAGGAAGCACAGAATTGTGCTGGACCAGACTTGGAAACATTGACTTAAAGAACCCTTTAATAATGTTTTTTTAAATAACGATCATGAAAAAAATGGCCCCTTATAGTCACGTGTGAACACACCAGAGAAGTGCGTAATTCTTTCTATGCATTTAACCCATTCACAAGGTGAAACAGTTGGCTGCCACCAATGAGAGGCGCCAAGGGAGCAGTGTGTGGGGATGGCACCTTGCTCAAGGATACCTCACTGGTGATGCCAGCAGTGTTGGGATTCGAACATAAAACCTTCTACTACACATAAACCCTAACTGCTAGGCCACCAGCTGCCTTAAATAAGTGCACTAAATTCAACATATTTGCACTGTTGAAGTGAGTTGACTTCTTTGGATGAGATTAATTAATGAAGAAACCTTTAAAAGATCCTCCACGCTAAAGAACAGTTATATACCATTTTTTTCCAAGAACCATACATCCAAGCCAAGAGCCATCAAAGGATTTTTAAAGTGCATGGTACATGGAAACACATTTTGCTCACAGAGCAACAGAGTCTCCACAGATCAACCGAAACCAACAAATCTAAATTAATGCATGCGTATGCCCCTGGGTGTAATCCCCATTGTCTTGAAGCATGCATGGCATCACCAGGCAGCCCTCATGTCTGCAGGGTAGCAAGCATGAAAAGCCCCATATTGCACGCTGTGGCAAACAGAAAGGCTGCGATGCGGAATCATTGGGGTCTGCAGTCTGATTGGTGTTGAGCTGTATGAGAGAGGGTGTGGGGAGGGATACCCCAGACCCAAAGTGCACTGTATCTAGGAAGGAATACAGTTGATGCTCACTCATTGGCAGACCCAGGCAAGATTCTAGGGGTCGTGGGGGGTTGGGACGTTGGAAGGCGTGAAAAAAATAGGGGGAGGGGAAGCATGCTTCCAGAGTGAGTGGGATGAAAACGAGTGCATAGCTTTGCTCTCGTTACAGCTAATATTCCCCCACTGTAATGGAAACACATGCTGAAGTATCAGCGAGCCTTTGCTGCTTACTGTCATGCCCCAAAATCACTGGCTCTGCAAGCTTGCTAATTAATCCTACACTTAATTCTCACATTTTAGAAACCCTTGTGCTCACATTTACTGCATGCCTGTAAATGCACTACAAATTCAAGGTAGTACTTTTCTGTTGTAGTGTTTGATGTTTCCGTCGTGAAAAACACTTTCAATAAGAACCGCGTATTTCAGCACATTTCATGCATTTCTATGCTTTTCCCTATTCAGTGCTGGCGTTTTGCTGGAGGTTTGCTGGCTCCCATTAGTGCCGGGTAATATCCAGATTTCTCTGGGTGTCAGATATTTTTATGGCTGCTTGAATAAAGTTAATGAACTAAGCACTGGTACTGAATGTCCTAATATGACCAGACTGGACCCACATACAGAGTGTAAACTGCAACCAAGTTCATTCCAATCGGTTGAGTGCAACAAAAAATACATATGAGTGAAATTCCTTAAACCAGAAAGCAGTCCAAAAGCAGGAAAACCCATCCAAATAATCATACAGATCAACTGATTAGCTGTGGCCAAGTCTAGAAAAACAAGCAAGCGCGTCAAACTAGAACATGGAACAAACGATGAGCGCTTGTTATGCAGCATAACCACTGGCAATACTTTGCAAAGGTTTACATGAAAAACTGGGGTCCTGGCATGACATTTCATTTTACTCCTTTTTCTGTTTTCTTTTTGTTAATTTAAAACAAATCTTAATGATTTCATTTATTACAAAGGAAACACGTTGCTTGTTTAGCGTTTATTTAAACTAATACATAAACATAAATATTGGTGAACTGGAACTGATATTACCTCTAGCACTACTTGTCTTTAATGAGGAACAATGCAATTGGCCCTGAAAAAGTTGTGCTATTGGTGTGAGTTGGCTTTTACCATCTTTACACTTTAGAACCCCCCTGTGTGAAACTGGGAACTGCTTTGGCAGCCCAGCTGTCCTGAAGTCATGTGACATGTTCTGCTTCTCTTAGCCCTTCAGTTTGAGACAGCACTAGGATGGGAAGGCGCCCGGCAGCTGTTGCTAGGATACACATTGCCTTAAGATTTAGGCCTCTCTCTTGCTAGCAGGCAAAAGTTGCAAACGCCAAACAGTGAACCTGGAGTGAGCCACGACAACAACAGCAGTGCAGTCAAGGTTATAAATACTAACTTCAGCAGGGGTTCTGAATACGAATCTTCAGGCTACCCCAATTGGTTTGCCAAACAATTTTTGATGCCTTAGAATCTAGTATATAACATATAAGTGGGTGTTTAAAAAATGCTGGTCTGTGGCAGCTTTCGCTAATCCTCCTTAACCCTAAAGCAAGACTCATGGCTGTAATACTGGGCAGTCCTGATTGGATACAAAATAACAATATTATCATAATGTCAGATCATTTATATAAATCTTGACCCCATTCTTCTCTCATGGGAACTCCTGCTCCCTGAGCAATTTCCACAAATGATACAGCTTGTTTAAAACTGCTTAAAAATGCAGAGATAATGTTTAAAAATTGTTTAAAATTAAAAAAAAAAAGTTAAAACCTTTAAAGTTCACAGGACCGCATTATGTACAATCTTTTAAAAACATCCATTGAAAGGTCTCCAATGGCATTACGCAATGTTTTAAGAGTGTAAAACTAAACGTCACTGTTGTGTGAGAATAATACAGTTGAGCCTCTATACGTGTTACATTGTCCAGCACCGCAGCAGTACTGACCTCCTCTTTTCGCATCCCCTCACCTCTATTCCCTTCCCCTCCCCTCATCTCAGAGTGATCCATATCAGCCATCAATAGCCAGGCTGTTGATTTGTGCTCCCTCTAGTTCCCCTAAGCATTGTCCGAAGTCTGCAGGGGATTGGTCAACTGGATGCTGGGCTGATGTGTTTAACTGCAAAACATCTTGCTAATGGTATTAATTTGGAGGAAGCGAATTGAATTAGGAGTCAGAGGTCCGCATGGGAGCGCTGAAGCATGCAGAGGGCTGCTGAGCTGGGAGGGGACCTGCCAAGCCACTTTTCCGCCCAGCTGTTTGTGGAATTATAAAATCAATCAGTCAAATCCAGAGAGTGGAAATGCGAGATAAGAATATCGGCCTGGTGGTGTGTGCACACTGATATAGGTGGCGCTTGCGGTCTAACCTGGCTGATACCCGTTGTACAGTTTACTCAGTGGCTTATGCAAATGGAACATATGAAAAAAAATGATTTGGTGTAGTTGTCCAAGGTCAGAGACATAGTTTTGGACACACTTTTGGAGTTGAGTTGTGACGGTCAGTGAGAAAATTTCCACGTGAGGGGGACATTAATAAATTAAAAAGTCTATGAGCGACTAATGGGCTATGTGTTACTGTAGTTTATAAGTGACTGAGTGACTGTGTACATGCACTTTAAGACAGTATGCATGAGAAAAAAGTGATGTATTGAATTTGCATGCATTTCCACATGAATTAAACAAGCAGTGTTGTGAAAAGGTCAGAAGTCACCCTTTCATATAGACAAAAAGAAAGCATACACTTAACATAAAAATACAGATAAGTTTCCAACACCAAGTCTAATGTCAGTTCTGTTATTGTTATTTTGTCCAGTATTTACTTTTGTGCCCTGTACTGCCATCCTTCCAATCTTAAACCCAACCAGTAGCAGCTGTGTCCTCCCAACCAAAGCTGTTCCCAGTGTTCTCACTGACATTATGTTCCCCTTCCAAGAGACACATATTCAAACAAGAAACTAACCACATTAACCTCAATTGCTTCACACGTTTCTTTCTCATGTGAATTTAAAACGTCTACAGGAGAGATATTTGAGGAGATCAGAAACCTCTTGCTAAACCCTGTGTTATAAAAACAGAATATAAAATAGAGAGAACAGGACTACTACCAGCCATGCAGGGCCTGGTAGACCACCAAAACGGTCCCTTTCAGATAAACAGCACTGAAAGCTTTCTCTTCTGAGAGACAGTGAAGAAAATTAAGCTCCATGCTGGCTTCAGATAAAAAAATTGTTAAGCCCATCCTTTCATTGTGAGTATGTTTGTGTTATAAACAGTTCTTGAGGCTCCTGGGTAAGTTTCTGTTAATTCTGTTGTTTCAGAATATTTTCTCGATGCTGAAATGCCTTGTTCCTAATGACCGTTTTGACTGTAAATTAAAGGGCCCATATCATGCAAAACCATATTTTACAAATTTTCTGAAAAACATAATTTCTGAACATACAATTCAATCCCCAGTGCATACAGTACATATGTAGTTCACTGTAGCTCACTGTTTTAATGACATCACAGAAAACTATGTATTCATTAAGGCTTCAGCAGTCTAGTCCCGCTTACTCATCATAGACTTGAGTGTTTCGGCCTGGACTGCTTTCTGAATGAAGCACAATACTTGACAGCCCGAGGCCATTTATAAATCAGTCTTAAGGGCACAGTAAAAAAGAGACAGAGAGACTGGAAATGGTCATCTGAAAATAAAATATAACAGTTAAAATCAAGTAAGTGCCATAGACCCATTGAATATGGGTCCTGTAAATGAATGAAAGTGTGGTCTCTGCACAGCACTGTGTTAGATCAGCACGATGTAGAAATAGGTAAACTCAAGGACAAACTTGTGCTGACATGACACATTTAATTCATGTGGAAATTATGCATATTTTAATTACTTTTTTCAGTGCATGACTCAGTGTTGTCATGGAAAGCCCAGTGTGGTCAATTCCTGGTAGTTTGCCTCTTTCTGTCTGATTTTTCATAGCCAGTGACTAACCCCATCAGGCACAGTTGACCGATCCTGACAGAGCCAAGGATGCCACCCCTTCCTGAATGACTTCAGTAGATTATAGAACACACGCTGCACCCACAGAGTGGATAATAAAAGAATTATTACAAGTGTCTCTATCTCTGCAAGTGGCATTTACTCACTGTCTGAATCAGTGACCTTTGCTATAGGACATGCAGTGTTTTACTGAACTACATCGATCACTAGGTAGATTAAATGGTTTAAATCTGACTTATATGCATCCACCCATGATGCCTACCAAAATGCCATTTGTAAGCAGACACTTCTACTTTGTGCTGCCCTGACCTCATGTAACTGTATAATTACTTCAATTTAAGCATTTATGGCCGAGGAGATATGACAGTGTATTACGGCATAGAATGTTGTTCACTGTGTAGGAACTGATTGCTTTGTGGCACATTGTGTTAACTGCATTCTTATGAAAGGTCTTGGCTGACTGCCCAATTAGCAGGCTATCTAACTTACTGTTATATTAAGCCATAAATCATGGGTATGTTAAGGCCGGAATGTTCTTACGATATGACCACTCCACTTAGAAAGTCACCTTCAATTGACCACTTGCAAAATAATGATGGTGAAGATAATGAGGGCTGAATGGTGTTGCCAGTTTTGTTGAGGCAATTGGGGTTGGAGATTTTGCATAAATGGAGCTTGAAAATTCTGCAACCTTCTAAGTGATGGCCCTCCCCCTTCCCCCGTCTCTCAGCACAATGCTTGAAGGTGTCTGGTGTGCAGGTGTTGAGTTGTCCATTGATGTCTGTTTGAACCCCATAGCAAAGTCATTAGCATGCAGTCCCATTTTTCTTAACGCACCTGCGCTCACCACTCACACCTAGGAGAAAACTCACTCAGTGTTCACACTCTCCTCTGTAGTCTTCAGTCTTAGAAAGAAAATTGCAGCAAGTCCACACTTTTTGCAGTGGACAATCTTCAAAAATGTTTTTGTCAAGTGACTATGAACCATTTGTAAATGATCAAATCATTTTTGAGACACTTGATAGAAAGACAGGTGACAATGAGGCAAAAGTAAAGTGAACTGAAGTTTAAATTCAAGGACATCAGGAACTTAGCATGTGTTACCCCTGTGGGATGGAGTGATATCAGAGCAATTTTGGAAGGAGAGGGATCCCGACTCTTAACAGCTGCACCCTGTTCCTGTTCAAATCTGTTCACAGAATTTCCTGGCTAGTGACAATAAAAAGGCTAAGCGGTTTGAGGAGCAGCCAATGTCTTCTCAGTGTTCTACAATAAAACCCAAAAGAATGCAATCATGCAAAACAACGAGTAATAGTCTTCTGCTCTATTCGCTTGTACAGAGAGGTTAGACTGATTTCCCATTCATTCACTTGAGATTCTATAGAGCATGAAAGCTTGAGAAAGACAAAAAAACAACATGAGAGTTGGCAACCTTGCGTTAGCAAACCTGAATATTGATAAACTTGAAATGCCTCTGCTACAGATTCTACTAGGTAGTCTGCTGGCTGAACATTTGACAGATATAGCAATGACTAGTAAAATAGGATGTGGCTTGAGCTCTAAAGACCTGTTCATATTTCTTTTCTGCCATTCAATATTAATTTTTTGTATAAAAAAATCTGTAATTCGATATTGAACAGTTCGTATTCATAGCTCGTTGAAACTAAGGTCAAAATTCAAGAGTGTGGATTTACACTTTCCATCATTAACCAATATGTTTTCTTAAGTAGAAAAGTTCTTTTACATTTCACACACAGTCTTGTATTGCAGAAAAACAATTGACATTAACTCCATATTTCACAACAAACTGAAAAAAGTTGAAAGTGTAGATTTGAAGTTGCCAGAGCAGAATACAGAATGCAAATGTAATGTAATTCATTGAATGTAATGTAAATGTAATTAACTGATTACATTACTATGATATAGCAAAAACTACATTTGAATAGTTAAGCTTAACTGCAGTAATAATTCTAAACTTTTCATCATTTTATTAATAACAAGTTTAAATGTATAGTTATGTGTTGATACTGTAAGGGCTGTACATTACAATAGCTGTCCACAGAAAACTGTGCCAGATGTTCCATCTCCAGTAACTATCATAAAAGAATCTCTTTTTGACAGCCAAGCCGGATGCCTCCACCTGGGGCACGGAACCCGTGACCCCACACCCTCCTGAGAGGGCTCCCATCACTCCCATCCCCCCACCCCGCCCTGAGACCACCTTTATACGTGTAGTTCCACCGTTGCACTGCATCATGTAGACAAGGTCATTAAAGAATGAATCAATTGAGCACCTACACACACACACACACACACACACACACACACACACACTGCTCCACTGCATCCATGTTAAGGCCTTCCTTGTTTAAGGCAGACTGCAAACAGTGGGGTTCCCCTTCATTTGCTCACATGTCTCTTGTCAGAGTCTGGGTTGGTTCTATCTTTTCTGTATTCACTGACTCTGAGCTGAAAACTTGTTTGAAAGAGCCCAGCACATAATTGGTAATTACATTAGTGGCTGATAACTGAATGGAATGGAATGGAACTGAACGGAATTGAATCTCTATGGAAATTACATAGCTCACGGTGAATGAAGAGAGGAAAAAAAATCATTAGGTGCAGTGAGCGGGTGCTTGGTGTATGAAATGCACATCGGTGCACGGAAGTGAGACTGCTTACAAAAAAAGAAAAATAAACGCTTTCCTTCATTTTCATTTGTTTTGGTTTGCCTCCCCGAGGACCAGCCTTATGTTGTGCTTGAAGATGAGCGGGTGGTAAACCCGTTTGAAATCCTCTCTGAAATGGCTTTCCCCCGAGCCCCCCTCCTCTGTTCCGTGTGAAGTGGGGTTTGGGTGGGCGTCTAACAGAAGGGGGGTCCCCCGATGCCTTTGTCTCGACTGCTTACGTGCTGGGAGCCAGTGAAGCAGAAGACAATAGAAGCGTGGTGGCCTCAGCCAGGACAGGGTCTGGGTTTGGCGAGGAGCGTGCCTGGCTGAACTCATTTCAGGCTTGATTTCCCATAACAAATATGAGCTGCTTAGATTAGCGTTCATAGGAAGTCTATTATTGGGAAACTGCTTAGAAAAACCTATTTAGGGCTTACAGAATAGAACGCTTTGTATCTAAACTAGCAGCTTTTGGGGGTAAACAATGATGAAAACAAGCAAAAGCAATTATCTGTATGCGGGTGTACAGATCTTGGCAACTGTCCTGGAGCATTCCTGTGGCTCTGAAAGTGATGCAGTCTCACAGTCATGCTGAAAATGCTGTATGGTTTAAATTTTTAAGGTAATATTTTAAGGTAACGTCAGCTTTTAAAACCTAACCTTTGCCTGCTGCATCTGTAGCATGTAGCTGATTACCAAAGACACTAATTCTGTTGTGTTTTCCTGTATGTAGTTAAAAAAAACAGCTGCTGACTCAAAGCACATGCATAATAGAAGTCAACAAGCAGATGCTGAAGCATTGATTTCTGTTATATGTGTGTTCTAAGTCAGCTATTTTTCTGTTTTTGCTGGAATATTCTTTCATTGTTGGTCAGCTTATAGGTTGGACTAGTATTGAACATTTGGAGAAACTCTGGCTAAACTCACTGTAATTTGCCGGCGCTATGTGCGAACTGATGGCAGGTGATTTAAAGAGGGGCCCAGTGGGTTTTTGTTCTCTCTGTTCTCGTCCCCTAGACCTTATTGTGAAATGGTGTAATTAAATCCTTGATCGAGGGCTAATCAATGCTAAATGTTTAATTACATTATGACACCGTTGCTTTGTGTTCTCCCTCATTGTCTTCCCATTTTTGGCTCCCGCGACTCCAATAACATTTGCATATTTAAATTGGATCAGCTCGGCTGGGCATGCCCCTGCAGTCTGATTGGCTGGTTTCTTGTCCAATGCCCCACCCCCCCTCCAGCTGTTCTCGGCAGTTTGAAAAAATGAGTCAGACCCTCGGCTCTTTCTTCAAAGCTACAACAGTGTGCAGAATCCACAGTGTACTATGCCCCGTCTGCCTGCAACCCATAGATATGGATGTGACCACTGCAAGGCTGACTTATCTGGAGACATTCGTTTGCATTTTCTGTGGGAGCAAAAGTAAAGAAACCCACACAAGTTCTCAAACTGTACATTTCTAATGTCATCAATATTTATACTGACCTGGCTCAACGTCAAGCCTCTTAGATAAGTAGGATTCATCTACAATCTGTTTATATTAGTAATATCATCATAGATACACAATGCTGCTCCTGGATCAGTACTCCTACTCTAAGAAGCTCGAAGGACTGTACTCATGCGGCTGAAACTGAGTATTTACACACACTCAATAGTTTCTACTCTCCACAAAAGCCTCAAGTACATAATAGTACTTTAAAAGCCTACATTAGAAGTTTTCTTTTTGAAGAGGAAGGATGAGCACAGCTGTTTGCACAGTGTTTTTGCTTTTCAGTACAGTGTACAGCCAGGAGACACTGTAGATGTCAAATCAAATCAAGTCAAGTAGATGTGTATTGTCATTTCAGCCATATACACAGTGCACAGTGCAATCAAATAATGTTCCTCCAGGAGCATGGTGCTACACAAAGCACACAAACAGAACACTACAAGATGATAGAAGACTAAACAAGTGTGGAAAGGACAGGACTACAAGAAAGAGTGCCATAAATAAATAAATAAATAAATAAATAAATAAATAAATAAACACAAGAGCAACACTAATTTACAGGACAAGAAAACATACAGTGCAGCTGACAGAAACAGTAAATATACTAGTTTGAGTGAATATCGACTCTTTGCTGTGAGGGTACATTTCTGTGAGGGTTTGATTGCATTCAGCTGAAGTGAGGTCAGGTATTGATGTTGGAAAAATGTTATGGATTGCAAATTCTACATCTCAAAGGTATTCGATGGAGCTCCATTACTGACACACTGTATTCCGGCAGCAGAGTTATTAAGTGATGTAAGAAAATATGATCTGGGTTCCCTTTGTTTCTGCGTTTTTCCACAGTGTTTAAATAGTTTTCTGCAGTGAGCTATAGCATAAACAATTTCTATAGATTATAGGAAATTGGTGTCCGCAGCATAAATCACACCCATTTAAATTGCATTTACATTTTGTGTCTAAAAGTTTGTAGGCACCTGCTCGTCCACTATTTCTTCTGATCTCAGCGATATTAATAAGGAAATTATCCCCACTTCGCTGCAGTAACTGGCCCTACTTTTCTTGGTCATCTTTTCACCAGATGCTGGAACATGACTGTGAGGATTTGATTGCGTTCAGCAGTGAGGTCCGGTGCTGAGATTGGAAAATTGCACTGAATCGCCAACTCCACTCATCCCAAGGGTATTGGATGGAGCTCCATGCCTCCATTACTCCAGAGAACACAGTTCTACTGATCCACAGCTCAATGCTGTCGAGCTTTATACCCTTCTAGCTGATACTCGTCTCGGCAAGGTGACCTCCAGAGCATCCTATTCTATTGGCAGTGCTTTTCACTGGAGATTATGCAAGCTGTGTATGTGAAATTGAATACCAGTGTCAGTGATGGCTATCTGAATTTACTAATTGGAAGAGGCATCTAAAAACATATTGTGTAGAAGTGAACTGTGTTATGGCAATGATTTGTACATTACTGACACTTTACTTTGATAATGTTTGTCAGCTATATTTGTTTTGTGCTGTGTTGACTGTGTGGTAATTTATCTCACTGACATGATACGGGGTTAATCAGGTTGGTAATTGTTCCCATCACTTGTAATTGCACTGAAATAATTGTAACAAGTTGCAAACACCCCCTACACACACGCGCACACACACACACACACACACACACACACACACACACACACACACACACACACACACACACACAC
>JBBIGB010000141.1:16440550-16452082 GCA_037577075.1 Alestopetersius hilgendorfi | reverse complement strand
GTGTGTGTGTGTGTGTGTGTGTGTGTGTGTGTGTGTGTGTGTGTGTGTGTGTGTGTGTGTGTGTGTATATGTATATAATCAGCCACCAGTCTATTTCACACATCTTAGCCACACACAGACCACAATGTGCACATTCTAAGGATCAGCTCAATCAAAGCACACACCTTTTGGCTACACAGAGCAATTTGCATGTGAATGAAGTGAGGATCTGTCACGGGGCAATGGTGGCAGATCCATCAGGGCTGTGACCTTGCAGAAAGTCACCTACCACTCAGAACACTCCACACACACACACACACACACACACACACACACACACACACACACTTACTGGACGACAGGGACAAACGTTAAACAAATGTTTCATGCACCCAGAGGATGTTTATTAATTAGGAGTACATCTGGATATAAAAATGTAAAAATTGAACGTCAGAGTGATCTCCAGGTTTTTGGCCCTTTAATTCCACTGGGCCATGTGGAACAATCTGACACAGAACTTGCTGCAGTAACAACATTTTTCCACTGCCTTTGCTTGTGTTATTTCTGTAGTTATTTTTTCTCTTTATTGTTGTCGTGTGATCCATTTTACAACATATAAATCTCCAAATCTCAGAGTACCAGGGACAGTTGTGTAAATAATGCATATAATACAGAGAAATCAAATCATACACACAGCATTGCAGCCTCCTGTCAAACTGATGGATTGTGTTTTTCCACAGCGTCCCGGCCCGTGAACAGTGACCTCTGCTTAGGAGTACCTCCAAACACCACTCAGCTGTGTCACATCCCATGTCCAGTGGAGTGTGAGGTGTCTTCCTGGAGTGCCTGGGGACCCTGCACCTTTGAGAACTGCCAGGACCAGAGCTCCAAGAAAGGTGAAAGGATGCCACAGTAACTCCTACTCAGACCATATTCTAGCTGATCCTCCAGGGACAAATTTGTCTCACGGATGCTTGATCAGGTTGAGATCTGGGAACATCTCTTTGTCATGTTCCTCAACGTGCTCCTTTATCCTGCCGAAAGAGGCCATTGCTAATAGGGAATACTGTTACTATGGTACTTGGTTTACAACAAAGTTTAGGTAGGTGGTGCGTGTAAAAGTAACATCCACGTGAAAGCCAGGATCCCAGGTTTTCCAGCAAAAAAGGGAGTCTCTCAAATCCATTTTTCCTTGTTCAAACATGTTCACTTGCTGCCTGGCATATCCCACACCTTGACAAGTGCCACTATAACAAGATCAGTCCTCTTTGTATATTTGAATGTAATGGCAGATTGGTGTATAAATGTGTTTTCCATTATGCATCCGCTCTTTTTCTTTTCAAAAAATTGTTATATCAAGTATCGTTACAAATGTACATAGCATTTTGGAATTGAGAGACGTGAGAGTAGCAGCACCAGGACTTCTATTTTGCATAGCAATGTGTAACAGTTTAATATACTTGCAATTTTTCTCCAGTATTCTTGCATTTATGCTTTCAGATTTAATGAGCCACATTCAGAGTCAAATCACATAGTAATTAGTGTTTTTATGGTTTATGGGCTGTTATTATCCACCGTTATGTGAATAAACAATGTTCTTGCTCCCAGTTATTATACAGACGGTCTTTGGGAAAGGTTTGTTCTTGGTCTAAGGTTGTAATGCTCATCTCTGTAGTTACTGGTTAAATTGGAATTCACGTCCCATCCTTTGTTGGGAATAATGATGAGAAGGCACGGCTACAGACCAAACAACAACGAAAGCACATGGCTGGGGCATGGTGGACAAAGATGAGACTGGAGCAAAAACAGTGAAGGAAAGAGACCGAAATGAGAAGCCATGACAGTAAATGATGAAGATTGGTGCGACTAATCGACGTTAAGTATTAGTATTAGCTTTCAATACTAGTTCCAGTAGTTCTAGTGCAATAAATATATCCTTTATTATAAGGACACCTTTGAGACTTCTGTTCTGATCTCTGAAATTCATTTTTACCATTTAACACCTTCAGCCCTGTGATCAGACTTCATCTCCTCTCGTCTCGCTTTCTCAGCATCTGCACTGTGAGCTTATCAGTATCCCCTGGGAAGGTGAAAGGATGCATTTCTACAAAAATCTTATGGGCTGGGTGTTGGGGGTGGGGTATGAGGAAGAAGAAGAAGGAGTGGGATGAAAGGGTTGACAGAAAATCTGCAAGATAGAGGAGCTGGGGTTAAAGGGCAAAAACACCCAACAGAAAATTGGCTTTTCTCTTTTGTGTGCTTTTTATGGAGAAAGGATGGATGTCTGAGGTAAGAAAAGCCACCGCACTTTGACGTTTGCTTCTCACTGCTGGTGCTGACAGCTGGTACTAGTCCAACAGAGAGACTGCCACGCTGGCTCTTTCCCTCATTAATTATGGCTGGGACAACGACCTGTGTGCCATACTTAATGCATATTGACTCTGACCTAATGAAGCAACTCAAACAGATAGAATAGGAAGAAATTCTCCACCCATGTATCTTAATGATGGATTCTCCCTGTATCTGTCTCGCTTGTTTCCTTTCATCCGCGCCCACGCTGCTTTACTGTACGCGTCTGTCTGCACGCTCCAACACTTGCGTCCGGGTATGCATTTATTACCCAGAAAGCCATGGGCTACAGGAGCCACACAGGCTGCTTCGTCTTTTTTTGTCTCACATATGTATCAGCATACTATGATCTTACAGCAAATAACACATTAGAGTTAATCGGCTGTAGGATCAGCTCCCCGAAGGGTGCATTATACTGCCCTGCTCAACACGAGCAGCAGCTGGCAGAGACATATAGCCACCTTTCTTAGGTACATATAAATGTATTACTTTTGTACTTTGAGACTTATTCTATACGTATCCATGGTCTGCCCACAAATGTGCTCTTCCTCAGCTTCTGCTCTTTCATAGCTCTTTCTTAACTGAGGAATTCAATCTAATCAATGGTAGTTAAATGTGTTTTGTTGTATATTTGAACTAACGTTACCATGTAAAATTCACTGCTGTTTATAATCTGTGTTAGTTAATAATTCTTCCTAGAAGCTTTACATTCTAAGAAGATTCATAAGCTCTGGGGTTTTTTCTTCCAACTGGATCTATCTGCACAGCACACTGCACTAGTCTACTAGTCTGGAACCTCAATGTAATGAGAACTGAGGGCTTCCAAAAAACGATGAAGCTACGTCATCATAGGTTGCACAAGATCTAATCTCACTTATGATGCTTAGTATTCCAAAAAATCCATTCAGATTTCAAAAATTAAGGAGCCAAATGGGTTTTTTGTGCAAGCCAATTATGAGCCCCTAAGAACCTTTCAGTTCTTCTTTCATTTGATGGTTCTTTACAGAAGTATATTGTAAGTACCTGGACCTTAGGCAGCCAATGCTTATGATGGCATGCAGGTAACATGCATGTGTTCTCAAGGCAGGTGGAATTTTTGATGGAATTACCTGAAGGATCTAGACTAGTGGACAAATGTAGTATTAGTGAGCCTCACAGTACCTTGTTGATGGCCGCTAAAGAGAAAATACATGTGTAGGAGGTCTCAGCTCCGACACATATACACCCTCTCCCACACTGCACATACACATCCACACTCTTCATATGATTGGCAATGTTGGACACAATTCACACCATCCCCCTCTTTGAGCAGTACACTGAATACTGTGTAGATTGCATGATTAAAAAAGGCTAGCGGGGAGACAAGGACAAAAATAATCAGAAAGAAGGGAACACATCGGCCATCCTGGCCCTGCAGGCCCCCTTTGACCCCCTCTGGTGTCTCTTATCGGCTCCAAACAGGAGTGGGGATTAGAGCAGTGGCCTACTGAGTTAAGAGGGCTGAGGGGACAGTATAGGTGACCTTGAGCCATCTCTGGGTCTCTTCTGTAATACGGGGAATAATGCACTAAATGCATTATTCCCCTTGGAGGAAATCTGGTGTAATGAGTGGAGAATAATAATAATTATGTTCAGCAGTAATTTCCGTCATCTTCCCTGCTTAATGGGCTGCCATGTTAAATGTGCTATGATGATTATCACTCTAAGCATGAAGCTTCAGTCGACGGGACTTAATACTTTCTGTTAAATCTTTCAAAGTCAGCTAAAACACACTGCTGCTGCACTTCAGTACTTTATTTTCTCTAAAAGGGAAATCCGTTTTACAGCTAGGGTCAGTGAAACTACATATGAATCGGCAGCTAAAAGGACAAAACTCACAGCTGAGTGGGTGGTGTGGACAAACATATGGATCTGTGAAGGAGTAAAGCAGTGTTAATGACAGTTTGTTGCCCTGTTGCCTGTGTTTATGGCAGGTTTCAAGCTGAGGAAGAGGAAGATTTTGAATGAGCCCACAGGCGGAACAGGAAACTGCCCACACTTGACTGAAGCAATACCGTGTGAGGAGCCCAGCTGCTACGACTGGCTGCTGGTGAAGCTGGAAGAGTGCATTCCTGACAATGACAAAGAATGTGGACCGGGAACCCAGAACCCCCATGCGCAATGCATCAACAGTGATGGTAAGAAACCATTTATAACTGTTTTAGAACAAAAGGAATCTTGTAAGTTCATTTCTTCTTGTACCTGGGGCACTAAAAAGGGTTATTTGAGGTGATGCTATGGAGAAATTATGTTTAGTTCCTTGTGGAAATATGAAACAATCCCTTTTTAAATCAAAGGTGTTCACAAATCATTTCATATGGACATAAATCAAGCCCTGTGGCTCTGGAGTGCCCATATAGGGGTCATATAGAAACCCTTATTTTTAGGAGTGCTGTCGTCCTGAAAATGCCTATTAGTCTGAATCTGGATTTCTGATAACATTCTTTGGGATAACATCTGTTGTAAAACATACTATTGCAATAAAATAAAGTGAGCTCACTTGACAAACGTGAACATAGCATTAGTTTTGGCAGTATAAGCCAGTTAATACTAATAAAAATGCGACAATGGACTTCATGGTTTGTTCAGGGCTCGTGTTCTAGCTAGCTGGAGGTGAAATATTGTGACAAACCAAGACTGTTCAGTGCCTGTAAAGCTCCATGTGATTCTTGAACTCTATCCATAGGGCTTCGGTTCTGGATCACTGCCCAATGGGATAATTGCTGTTTTGATGGTGGCTGCTGTAGTAGGTTTGTACTGTTCCAGTGGCCAAAGGGTGGATTTAGAGCAGTGTGATTGGTGGCTTTTACAACTCACAGCCGAGAACCGCTGCAGTCTGCTTTCAAACCAGCCCAAAGGCTCAGGGCTGTTGACTAGTGTTTGGCCATTATTGAGCAGCTTTAACACAAGGTAGTGGGAGTGAGTTTCACTGGCACCATCTGTGAGATCACAGAGACACATGCTTTACCTGGGGACAAACACACACCTATAACTGTGACAAATAGCTCACAGCGCAGTCATCCGTGGACAAGAAAATACTTCACAGGAGCTCTCGCGGAGCGATGGCATACAAAATGTTCAGGAAAAGATGTTTCAACTCACCGATAAACAAACACAGATTCTTTCACACTCAGACCCAACAGCAAGACATCAAGCGGCATAAATATTAGATCAGTGCGTTGGGAACATTCTGGGGAAGGTCTTTAGTCATGGATTTCTTAAGGTTATACAGATTTAATAATGTGTGTACAAGCGTTCCTATCCCCGATAACATGGAGGCTGAGGAGCGGTCCTGTCTAATGAGTTTCGAGCTGTTTCGCTTCTTTCTCAGCACTCAGCAGACGTGTTTTAAGTGCATCTCTGGGAAGTCAGGCACCCAGACATGTTGCACTAATGCATTTTTAATGGGATTTGGTGGATGAATGTTTTTGGTCGACTTGATGAAGGACCAGTGGGAGGGATAGGGAAATTCACTACAGTTTAATTGCAACTCTAATTTATCCAATCTAATTAATTTCATATAATTGAGAAGTGAGCATAGCTGATTGAATATTGCAACAATGAACAAAATTAATTTTGAATGACTGAGAGGGGAGGGTATCAGCGTATTAAATGTGTTGCTGTTGAATAGAGAGATTGACTGCGATTTATCGTTAAGGATTAACCCTAGTTTATAGTGAATATGAGGCAAAAACATGATTAGCACTGGAATAGAAACACCCATGCCAAGTTAAAATATATTCTTGAGAAATAATTTTTGAATGAATTATAAGCGCATGCACCATAATTGTACTTCACATCTGCAGATTTCACTGCTTGTCTAAGTGAATTTTGGTGTGCGGACATGGCAATTACCTGGAAATTCGACCTCGGCATCCACACTGCTAATGAGCACCCAAGGGAGGGGGGTAGAGAGAGTTAGACACAGATGTGTGTGCGTCTCAATCAGTGTGGCGCGTCTCATAATCACTGTCCCCATTTCACACCGGCTGAAAGAGTCCTGGTGCCTGTGCCTGAGTTGTTGCCACGGTGATGACTTCCCTTGCTTCCCCCACCAGTCCCAGCAAGATCATCATTTTTTATTTGTACACCTTTATGTCACGTAAGCCTGTCTGTGTTTGACTAACGCTCTGTATAGAGGTGGTGTCTTCCAAAGATACAGAATGCACCAGCAATGTGGAGTGGTCATCTGGTAGTGACCACTGTAATGAAGATAAATACGGAAACACTGTTTTCAAGGACAATTCTAATACTTTAGCCAAGTGCAACTTCACAGGTTTAAAAAATGTGGTGCAAAACACATTTTTATGAGAAAAATGTGATGCAAAACACACTGATATGTGATGCAAAACACATTTTTATGTCTTTCCTGAAGGTCCCAGTACACTGAACCATAATTCAGCATCCATTTATCTTGTGCAAAGCTAAGCAATGAATATAAATGAAGATGAAAATGATCCCTAATGCATTGGAATGTAACCACTCATTTGCAAATAAAGAGTGAAAACGAATTAATTTCAAATCAAAATCATTTTAATTAATTGAAATTTTCAGTGAAAGTGCAGCTCATCATATCACACATTATATTTGATGACAGTTATTTTTTTATGTTTTTGTCCACCTCCTCATTTTTACTATGCACTGGTAAAATTGCAAAATATTGTATTTTATTCATACTGTACATACATAACATTTAGTCATGTAGTTCAGAGTAATGTCTGTGTGGCTCAATGTAATTCTGATCAATAAGTACAGGCACACAGTTGTATAGGAGGCAATAACATCTCAAGTCATTTAGTTCTACTCCTTCCAGTTCCTGCCCCCCATGAGCTTGCAGTAGTACACCGATCCATTTAAGTGCAGGTAGCCTACCCTGCTTCAAGTGAGGAGTAATACAATTTGTTCAAGGTCACCTCTCTCTTTGTCCTCCCTCATGGTCAACGAGATGGAGAACGTGATGTTCTGGCCTGCGTGTTGAATCGGCCTGATAAATGAAATTAAAGCTCACCACACCACAAAGTCAGCTCGAATTTAGCCCACCCCTCATCCTCCAGATTAGTTTAGGAAGAGTACTGCGCTGCCTCCTCTGAATGTGTCAGGGCCCAAAAGAGCAAACCGCCAGACACTGTCTGGTACTTTTCCATGAGAAGAGGCACGCAAGCAGTTTAGACAGGGATTTGTGCATCTGGACTGTGCAAACCGAGGACATCAAACACTTACAGTACATTTTCAGGGTGTAGTACTAATATTACAGATCATTTAAGATTATCATTTTTAAAAAAAACACAATTCTTAATATGAAATTTCCTCTGGGATAAATAAAGTTTTCTGATTCTGATTCTGATAAACCCAGAGGGTTGTTTGGCTTGAAGGCAAATGGAAATGTTCTACACCCGCACTGAGAGGACAAAGTCTGTATAAACTCACTCTGCTCTACTTGATTGAGTGGAAATTTGTGACACAAATCAATAATTTAAAATTGATCCAAGTAGCAGTATCTTGTCATTCTGAATACAAACAGATGTTAAAGTGTTTTGCTCACTTTCCAAAGGCTCAGCTTGGTCTCAGTAGCAAGATTTCTGTCCAGCTGTCAAATTAACATCAAGAGAATGCTGCAGAAAATGTGGGTTTCCATCAGCACTGTGCAAACCGAATAAAATACTCTGTCATTTAAAAGAAAAAACTAGGAAATTCGAGAAATATGGACAGAGTTTGCAGACAAATTTTTAATGCGGAATAGCTTCTCCCTGCTGTTTCGCTCCATTTTATGGCTGTATTTTAAATCCTATGAGACACAACATACTGGCAAACATAATGGCTCAGGGAACGCTCCATTAATCAGCTGCAGGCCTCTTTTGTTTGTTTACCGTCTAGTGTCAGAGTTCTGTTTTGTTCTTTGATAAAAAAAAAAAACCCACAAAGATACTGTTTAATTTCTTCACTAATCCACTGGTTTTGCCACCTCCTGTCATATTTTGAAGCAAAAAAAAGAAACACATTGCCAGACATATGATTTTTTAAGCTTAATTTATCACATTTCTTTTCATCCATGAAAACCTTACAAGCATCATCGAGTGCACATTTTTTACCTTTGATACAAAGTTTGACTATTTTGACTGTTTTTTTTACTGTTTCCATCATCTTTTATTTGAACAGTTAAAATACATGGAAGGAAACCTTGCCCGGGGAAAAAAATCATCATGAAAGGCAGAGAAAGCAGCCCTTAAGAAACTCATCAATGTCAAACAAGAGGCATAATGATTTTTCCTGCCATGGAAGGCTTCCACTTGGATGTGTATCCATGTCTTCAGAGTGTGGGGGGCTAACTGTGTCCCGCCCCACCACACTTCTGTGGCCCTTTCCCCCAGAGCCTGCTCTCCCGTCTGGCCTTTTATTGATCACTGTTGTCTGCTGCTGATAGGAATGGATCTGTTTTGTCCCATGGGGCCCTGGTATGTCATCTGACTCAGTGGCTTTTCAGTCAGTTTGGGCTTTTTCTGATCTGGGAGCAGAGTGGGGTGTCACTAATCAATACAGGGTGGCTCATAACCTCAGAGGGGCTATTGCCTAAAATAAGGTCCTTGAGATGACCTCAGTTTGGTACAGAGCAGTGCTAAAGTTACAGCTGATTTAATTTACACTCCTTCAACTCAGCTCCAGTTCTGTCCACAGTTTGTTTGTTTCCATTTTTAAAAATTTAAATACATTTCGGCACTGAGTTAGCAGCTTTTGTAGGCCTGGTAGAGCGGATGAATCACCAAACTCTGCCCTCCAGGATGAGCATCGACCTGTTCCCTGCCCACAGATCCTTTTGTATGTAGCAGCTGTTGAGAGGTTTCATTCAGTTTAAACTGTAGTTATTGTGATTTAGAGCTGCTATAAAATACAGCATGTTAAAGAAAAATAAAGCGATTGTGTTCCCTGAAGGTTGTATGCTGTCATTTCAAACAGGGTGGTATTTTGTTCCTTTTCAAATTTAGTTGTTATTTTACAAAACCAACAAAACTGCTTTAGTGGCTACAGCCAGGCACTCTTTGGTTTCCGCTAAATATTTCAGAAAATATTTGAGCAGAATCGTTTTTTGATGGCTTATGTTCTATTTAGAAAATCAACAAAACAACCAGAGATAATTTTGCATACAACTCCACACTGCTGAGCTGCACTAGCTAATGGAATACAGGATGGCTTGAAATTACAATGGCAAATTTACATCCGTGCTGACATGGTGGAATAGTGCTTTATTGTACAAGAACATATCTAACGGTATGACCGTTCATAGAATACAAAATAAATATTATTTAAATTCGTCATACTCAGAAAAAAAAGGATATTATTTATGTATATATCGAAACGTTCCATTTGTATAGCTTACAAATGAATCATTGCAGCAGTTGGTAGGATGCATAGGTCACCTGCCTTATGTGGTTGCTGCTTTTGGGCTATTATGAGCACCTCATTAAATATTCTACCTCTTAGAAGCAATCTATTAGGACTGTTAAAGATTTGATTAACTGAGTGAAATGGACCATGCCCAGGCCAGCCCCTGTTCCCCCGGTTCTATCACTGAAGGGAAATGAAGTCTTGTTATGTTAAGCCTCTCAGTGCTAACTCGGCTGTGGGACAACAGCATGATGGGCACTTAAGTTGTCTTGAAAAGGCACTTGACTTGCCTTGAGTACACATGGCTTTTTTCATGTTTCCAAACTGCTCTGAATCTGAGACTCTCCAGTGTGCACATCTGTCACATCCAATTGGCCTGAATCCAAGTAGAAGGATGTATTAATGCAGAGTTTATGCCTGTTAGGAGTGAGTGAACTGTAGCTGAACCTGCAACTTGTACTTTTAGACATTTCTACTTTCTCAGCCTTCATGTCAAGGAAACACAAGCGGGATGAGTTATGGTGTTTGCAGGTATTCTTTCAATGCATGTAAGAAGCCTACAGAAGGTCTAATGAGAATGCATTAGGTCATAGATCGGAAAATACACAAGTTGTTACATACATATGTGTTTTTTGCTTTGATAGATTTTCTTTAAAAGTGAGTTTTGCTTGATATTTAGTGAGTTGAGAGATGATTGGTGAAAAGATCTCATGCAGCTGGGCTTCAGCCTGTTCTACTAGAGTTAGTTTTAAAAGTCAAATGATGAAAATGTTTAACCTGTGTTTAGAAAAGTCAATTCCCATGTTGATGATGGTCCTCTGATAATAACTGGCTTTTTTGCAGGTGAATATGTGGACAGGCAGCTGTGTCGAGACGCCATCCTCCCCATGCCGGCGCTGTGTGAAGTACCATGTCCAAAGGACTGTGTGCTGAGCCCCTGGACAGCCTGGTCCCTCTGCTCTCACACTTGCTCAGGGAAGAACACGGAGGGCAAGCAGACCAGAGCGCGTTCCATACTGGCCTACAACGCCGGAGAGGGTGGGTGTCTTATTAGTAGGAATTCACTCCTATTTCCTGTCTGTGGTTTAACCCTCAGAGGTCAAAAGTTATTACTTTCACTTCGCTTTGGTGTATCATTCAAATCTAATTAGGTGATTAATATTTAATTACATAATGACACAGTTAATTACTTTTACATTGGATCTAAATTCTGCCTGGACAGGCCTGACTTTTTCTGTCTGTTTCAATGTCAAGAAAGGAAAGAAACAGCATTTAAGTAACTTTTTACTTTATCACCACCATCAGCAATTCAATTTGAACTTTTTAACCAAAATCTGATTCTAAAATATATAATAATTAACTTGACACCCGAAAGAAAACAAGGCACTCAATGAAAGCTGCAGATCTGCACTTTCAACAGAACTTTTCTGTCCTTTTCTCTGAGCCATGACAGAGAAATAATGAATGTTGTTGATAGAGTCATAGTCACTGTTTCTGTATTCCCTCTTGTTCAACCTCTCATCTTTCTCTGATCCACTCTTGATATAACATCTCTGGCATTTTTCCACAGCCACTGCAAAAATTGTGGCTTGGCTAACAGTGATGCAGGGTAAGGATATGTGTGCAGAGTAGGAGCAATTCTGCTTAGTGGTGCCAAGTGGATTAAAATCTTCCTTTGCATATTACAGTAGTGCTGGTTGTAGTGACAGCACCAACAATATTTACCCCTTAAACTCCTTAACCCTCCTATTTTCCTTGGGGTCAATTTGACCCCTTTCAATGTTT
>JBBIGB010000141.1:16387761-16397899 GCA_037577075.1 Alestopetersius hilgendorfi | reverse complement strand
CTGTGTGTGTGTGTGTGTGTGTGAGAGAGAGAGAGAGAGAGAGAAATAGGGTGTGTATGAGAGAGAGAGAGAGAATGTGTGTGTGTGCATGAGAGAGAGAGAGAGAGAGAGAGAGAGAGAAAGAGAGAGAGACAGAGAGAGAGAGACAGAGAGAGAGAGAGAGAGAAACAGTGTGTATGTTCTTTAAAAGATTGTTATCAGAATGATAAAAGGATAGAGATTTTATTAACCTAAACTGCTTTTTATGTTTTTTATTTAATGTGGATTACACTTTAATAGTATTAAACACTTTAATACTTCACGTATTTTGTTTGGTTGAATGTTTTGTTTGTGTATTGTCTGGGGTGTGTATGTGGTGGGATTAGTTCATGAGCACAGGTGCCATCCAAAAATGGTTATAGATGTATGAATGAACCTAACCCTCCACCCCACCACCCATCCAACCAAAACACCCCTTGGATTATGTGCCATCATTTTCAGTTGCATCTTTATTGATTTAGCAACTCTTTGTCTGTGTCTGTGTGGAACACATGGATGTAGAGGTTCTTGCAAAATAAGGATCTGTGGACTTAGCTGGTTTTGATGCAGAAAAAACAATTATTTTTTAAAAGCAGAAAAACAGAATACATTTTTTTCACCAAATAATAACCTCATTGTTGCCTTTAAAATGAAGTTGCTGAGCTTGAAAATAGGAGCCTGATATAAAATGTTCGTTTTGCATCTGAACTCTTCCCATATTCTGTTGGTTGGAACCCTGTGCAGATCTAGTCAAGCTGTTTTCTTTGGTTCTGTTCATAATTGATGTGTTGCTGCCCCCTGCAGGCCGGTATATGTGGGTGTGAGGAGGGCTACACTGAGGTGATGACATCAGATGGGGTTCTGGACCAGTGCACAGTGATTCCAGTGCTGGAGATCCCCACCGCAGGGGACAGCAAGGCTGACGTAAAAACCATCAGAGCCTTCAGCCCCACCCAGCCTACCACCAACCTGCCCGGGCGCTCCGGGCGCACCTGGTTCCTGCAGCCTTTCGGACCAGGTGGGCCTTTGCCTCTTAGATTCTAAGCATAAATTCAGTTGCTGAAGCTAACTGTCCAATTTAAAATGACTTTTATGTAAAAACTAAAGCGATAATTTATAAAAAAAATTATTAACATGGCTCTTTATGATGAGTCAATACAATTTTATGTTGTCAAACTTCAGGAGTTATAGTTAAATGATTAGTATAAGCAACTGATTATCATCATATATAATTATGAGTCAACTTTTAAGTAATATACAGTGCCCTCCACAATTATTGGCACTGCTGATTAAGATGTGCCTTAAAATAAATATTTTTTTATTGCACTGCCACGAATCCATCATTAAGAAATTATAATATTTTTGATGAAATTCCCAGCGGCACAATTGTTTGGCACCCTTAACAATTTCTATAAAATACATGTTACTGGAGAATTTTTGTAATTTATACTTCATCTTTTTAAGTTGATCAGGAACTGCCTAGGAACTTTTAATTAGTAATCCATGACTTCCTGTATTTCTGGGGTATAAACATGGCGTGACACAGCGGCCCCTTTGTCTTAGCCCCTCCTCAAAATGGGAAAGACAAGAGCACATGCAGTTCAAGTCAATATGCAGATGTGTGTTGAAATGGCTACAAAAAGGAACTACTTGCCTAAACTTGCCCGTATCCACAGTAAGAGCAATAATTAAAATGTTTAAAATTGGAACTATGACAAACAAGGCTGGACAAGCACTCAGGTTTATCTTGCCATCACATGCAGTGAGGAGGATGTTTAGAGAACTGTGTGCTTTGGTCAGATGAGATGAAGATTGAGCTTTTTGACAACAAACACTCTAGGTGTGCCTGTTGTAAAACAAAGGATGAATATGATGAAATGTCCATTGTTAAATAAGGTGAAGGATCTGTGATGCTGTGGGCATGTTCCTCCTCCATTCGCCCTGGGAACCTCATTAGAGTGCATGGCATCATGGACTCTTTGAAATATAAGGGCATTTTTAATACAAATCTTGTTACCTCTGCCAGAAGACTGAACATGGATTGTCATTAAGTCTTTCAGCAGGTTAATTATTCAAAACATATGGCCAAATCAACATAGAAATATAGAAATGGTTCACCAGACTAAAATCAACCTTCTTCCATGGCCATCTCAGTCTCCAAACCTAAATCCCATAAAAGCTGTGGGGTGAGCTGGAGAGGATAATGGTCAATAATTGTGGCATACATGATTTTATGCAAATATAGAGACCTAACAGTCTCTTTGGTGCCTTACTGACTGTGTCACTCTAAAAACTGAGTGCGTGAACTAGCTAGCATTTCAAAAACACTATTTGACTGTGATAGAATGCCTATAACACATGACCCTAATAAGAAAAGAAATTAAAACATATCCTTCAGACACTCAATAATGAAAAGCTTGTTTTCTCAAGCTGTGTTGAACCAGACGGGTTTTCTTATGTATTCTTTGCGGTCAACTAGATTTAAATAAAATCCACTACAGTGAATTTGAGCTTGCACTTGAGACTTGACTCATATTTACACCCCAGAGACTTGAGATTCCAATTGCAATCACACCCCAGGCACTCCAGTTTCAACTTGAGCTCAAGACTTGGCTTGAACTTGCACTCCAGAGACTTGAGACTCGACTCAACTTCACTCTCAAGAGACTCGCAAGCTCACCTCAGACACTCATGATTCGACATGAGTTTGGTTCCTAGAGACTCGAGGCTTGACTTGCAGTCACACCCCAGAGACTCAAGACATGAATTGAACATGCAACCCAGAAACTTGAGATTGGACTGAAATTTGCACTCCAGAGCCTTAAGACTCACACCCAGAGACTACAAACGCGACTCAGACCCACACCCAGAGACTACAAACGCCCAGAGAATAAAACACACCCAGAAACTTGAGATTGGACTGAAATTTGCACTCCAAAGCCTTAAGACTCACACCCAGAGACTACAAACCCACACCCAGAGACTTGAGACTCCGCTTGAATACAACTCAAAGACTCAAGGTGTGACTCAGAAACACATCAATTATATTGTTATCTCTATTACATGCTGTCCAGGCATTGGCATGTAGCTATAAAAATGTGGAAAGAAACTCTTTATGTTGCTAACCACACTTATGTTGCTAACCACACTTATGTTGCTAACCACACTTAGCAAAGCTTCTTGGTGTGTCAGTGTTCCTTTCATACAGCATCGCTGGTCTGGGTGTTAAAAAATAGATAAAACCCCATACATACTCCATAACCCCTGTTGGTTATTATTGCCTGTCTATACAGCAGGGTGCACAGGTTGTTCTCTGTGCTTGGAATATATAAAAAGGCTGTGCGAGATCAGCTGGTTTCAGCAGGTAGCAGGGGATGGTGATGCTGGTGTCGTAGAGCCTCCTGCGGGCAAGTTTTAATGAGCAGCGGTTCAGGAGCAGCCGGTGTTGATTTGTCTTCTGTTATTCTGTTATTCTGTACAGATGGCAAGCTGAAGACCTGGGTTTATGGCGTGGCAGCAGGAGCTTTTGTGCTGCTAGTGTTCATCTTCTCCATGACTTACTTAGCCTGGTAAGAATATTTGACTCCGACAACAAGGTGTTGATTTCTGTAATTAAAGTGCAACAGCAGCATTTTGGCATTTGACCAAGTGTTGCGTTAATGTACTACGCATTCAGATAACTTCAGATTAAACATGAGTATTTCATATGAAAGCAATACTAAGGCTTTGAGTTTTTATTAATTATGGGTTACTGTATGTACAACCTACACAATTAATTTTTGAAATGTATCTTTGTGTATTAATATGAAAAACTGGCAGAATAAAAGCAGTCAGAGTGTAGCTGTTGTGCTTTAAACCCTCCATTCAGTCATCTTCTCTTCGTTTATTTCCATTTCTTGTTTCATTTTTCCACTCAGAATTATTTCTTTGCTCATTATTTATTTCATTCTCTTCTCTACTGCACCTGTCAGTATTTGTATTCTGACTCGGCACTCTGCTCAGAGTTCTGACCCTTCATCAGTGGTGTGGGTCGGATCGAATGACCAAGAGATAACATTCACCTGCCCCAACTGTCAACATGCTGAGACTCAGATCAACTAAAAAAAACAGAGCTCAGTTCTGCCCCCTTCCCCCGGTGGCCAATCAGGCTCCCTACTCCCAGTCACCATCACGTTGCCTCACCTTCACTCGTGCCTTTGTGACCAGACAGGAGTTGTTTGGTGGAGGTGAGCCGGTAGTCCTAAAAGTAGTTGATCCTTTTTTGTCCTCTGTAGATTTGGCGTCAGAGACCTTATTAGGCCTGTTCCACACCCACTACCTCTGCATGGTGCACTGTGTTACTTTTTGGTTAGGTGCTTATATTAAGTGGTCAGAGCTTTCAAACAGGAAGAGTAACTGATTTGACCCCTCATCCACTTGGAAATCCTGCTTGCTGTACTGATCCACAGCACAAGCACTGTTTGTATAAATGACCAACACATGCAAGGTAGTATGGGTGTATCAAGCCTTACACCTGATCATTTTATGCAGCTTGTATCTGGACCATGTCTTGATAAGAGATGAATACATTCACGCTTAGTGGTCAGGTTCAAATGTTGCATTTAATGTTGTAGACCTCATTCTAAAATAGTATGACATATAATAAACAATAAATTAACATTTAAAACTTGTTTGTGAAAAAAATCACTGTCTAAATAAAATCCTGATATTAACGGTATATGAAACGTACCCCTGTGTAAAAGGGGTTGACATTTTCTTGAAGATCACTGATATTCACAGGCCTCAGAGATTTACATGCTTGACCCTTATTTTGGTGCTTCGGTCAAATGCCATGTTTTGTTGATTTTCTAAGTCATAGCATTTACGAATCTTCTGCAAAGAGCACACTTCTGCACAATTTAATTAAATATTAGTTTATTTGCTGAATGTAATTTCTTAGAAAAAACATGGCCTATGATCAAATATTATATATAAAATATTATGACAGATATGGCAAATAAATAGAAATATAAAATGCCCTGACTAAGTTGGGTTTCTGTAGGCTTGTATAATTTAGCTTTGACAATCAACAAATCATGTTATTTTACTGGGAATGTTCCATGAGGGTCTTACTGCCAGACATGAGTTGCGGTATTTTGATCAGCACTGCCCCCTGTTGGACATGTTTTGTACTTGCTCACCCTCATATGCCCCTTCTCAGAATGTCCTATCTTTATTTTCCTTGAGTATATCTCCTTTAACCACCCATCATAAGAAACCTATTATATATTAATTGCTGATGTTTAGTACACCAGTCTAATGTTCAACAAGCCAGTAGAAATTGTGCCTCCACAAGCTTAGTTAAAATGCTATGGTACATTTGTCATAATCTTACAATGCTTTCTGAAATATTTCTGCCATAATACTGACTATGGAGAAAGACATGGAGGTCTTAGCGCACTGTTACTGTAACTTGCTGCTGTACGATTTTTCTGTGCCTCTACATCAGCCCCTTAAAGAATGGCAGCGATCTGCACTAGTAGCCTTTAATAGCTGAAGAGCTTTCTCTTTAGTTGCATCATGATGTAGTTATTGTGAATGGAGCAATAATACAGTACATCAACATGTAACTGCAATCATACGCTGTAGTCTACTGCATTGTAACAGTATGAGCTATTCACCATCAATATATTTATCCATTTCATGATGATTACTAATAGCATGACAATAGAGATAGAAATGCATGAAAACTAACAGCACACAGCAGTCTGTGGTAAAGTACCAGAAAGCCAAACTGATTATTAGTCACAGAAGCCATAAACCATGTAGACAGTTACATGAAATGATGCTGCTGTTTTGTAATATCCAGATATGAGAATAGGCAGCGTTTTAAAGACTGACATCATCAAGATTCATTTATTCTTTAAATGTCACAGATTTTTAAAGGTTCACTAATGGTTTCTGTTTCCTCAGTAAAAAGCCAAAGAAGCCCCAGAGAAGACAGATGAACAACAGACTGAAGCCTCTGACGCTAGCCTACGACGGCGATGCCGACATGTAGCTTCCCTGGAACTGCCACTGATCCTGTAAACCGCATTACTCCACAGCTGCCTACTGGCTACAGCCTGCGCAGACGTTTAGACTGCTTTTCTATGACACTATGGAACCCCAGACTCTGCCCCTGTTTCTAATTAGCCCACATTTCTCCCTCCCTAATTTTTTTTTTTTTTACCGTTTCAAATTTTTTTGACTTTCACTGGAGCCTTCACAAACTCTTATCTTCTTAAGGAAGTCTGCCTTCGCCTTTCTGCCATTCTGTAACATAGACTTGTCTTTCAGAAGGAAATCTGCCGGAGAGGGCTTTGTCTTTCTTTTTGTCTTTCAAACTGAGAGGTTTTTTTTGCTGAGAAAGCACAAGAATATCTTTCCCCACCCCCTCCTCAGGCATGTGCGGCTGCAATGTCTGGATATCACAGCTCCTGTAAAGCGGCCAGTCGCTGTCCTACTCAAAAACACTTTGCATTTGTGTTTGTTTCAACATCTCCTCAACAGTTTTGTGGCAGTGGCTTTGAGGTTGGTGCTCAGATATTACAGGCCTGCTAGCACCCACCCCCCCCCACACACACACACACACACACACACAAACTATGGCCTGTCTCTCCCCCTCTCTGTATTCAGGTCCCATTTTGCACTATATTAGTGCAGCATGACTTCTTATAACATTGCCATAGGAAAACTGCCTCTCTTGATACAGACGATGTACAGTCTTGTGCTAGACGTGTAAAAAAAAAAGTAGCCCTTTTTTGCAGAATGAACTCAAAAATGTTTGTTTAAAGTTACTTATTTTACCTCTTGTTTGTGATGATTTGGGGCACAAATGTAAGATATGATTACTTTTGTGGTTACCACTATCCTCTTGTAACATGTACAGCTGGAGTCTACTAAGTGTTGCGTTCTTTGCCTGACTGACTTTATGTATGTCATTTCATTCTTTTGACTGTGGTTTTTGAAGGCTCAGTTCAGTGAATTGTTATCTAATTGTTTTCTCTGATTTAAAGGGCTCCATTATCACAATGTGAGAGCTTTCAGAGGTTTTGAAACAAGGTGATTCTTGTTTTTAATGAACAGCTGGTTCTACTTCTAAGTTCATATAAGTTGGAGCTGTTGTACCACACAACAATTACGCGTAACAGCTACAGTCCCAAAACCACAGAAGTGATATTCCGTCAGAATGTTGCGATTGATTTGGACTCTTGTCCTGAGAGTTCAATGAAACGATACATGAAGTATGAAGAATTACATGCTCTTGTATGACCAATTCAGCTGAAAAGGAAAAGTGAAAAGGCTGATGGTCAGTCTTCACTGGAAAAAATGGACTTTGCCACGTTTTCTTAATGATCTGTGAAGTTGGCATCCACACAGAAAGAACGTCATAAGCACAGGCAATATTGACATGCAGACTAAGGGATAAGCTATATCTACAGTATGTATTATAAAACAGCTACATGGGCCTCTAGCGGCATATTGTTAACTTATTAACATTGTTATCAACAGCAGATGAAAGGAATGTTTACTTTTTTTATTATTAAATTATGAGTTGTAAATACATGGATGATGATTTTATTTAATACTTTTCTGTATGATATATTAAAATGTTAATTTCATTTTTTATGCACAAAACGTTTGGGGAAAAACTGTGTGCGTATGTGTGCGTGTGCGTGTGTGTGTGTGTGTGTCTGTGCGAGTGCGTGAGGGCATGCGTATGTATGAGAGAGGGAGAGAGACAGAGGGAGAGAGAGAGAGAGAGTGAGTGAGAGTGAGTCAGCAGCTACTGATCTTCTCTGGAACTTTCCAGATTTACTGTGTGAACATGTTGCTCAGCTTTGTCCTTTTCCTACAGGTTGTTTATATGTATCTGATGAATTGCTGATAATAAACAAGAAAAAGTCTTTAGTTTGTTCTTGAATGTTCATTACCTGATGCCATACGTCAGTCTTTTAATAATCCACATGTAATCAGGAGAAGACTTCTCACATATGTGAAATATTACTCAGATCTCAAACAAGAAACCGAACAACAGATATAAAGCTAGATAATCTGAAATGTTGTAGAGGCCAAAAGACAGCTTGATTAGGTGTGAAGAAACATTACTAAGTTCAGAAGCATTGTAAGAGAAACAGGCTGGTCCCATTTAGCAATGACTAATCTCAAGTACATAAACAGATAGGTGTCTGTATACGCTCTATTGGTTAATTTGCGTTAAGTGCTTATGCAGATATATTACATTCATATGAAACATTCAATGATCTTGAGGATCTGATTTGGTTCAGTGAGGAGAAGCTCCAAAACATTGTTTAAAGATAATTCAAGAGGTAATGAATTTATTTGATACTTGGTAAGTGACAGAATGAAATGAAGGCCCTCTGGAAGGTTAGCAAGTCCAGTGAGCAGTAGGGTTCTAGATGTTCATTGTAGGGGAATAATAGCAAACTGTTCTGTCAACAACAGTGACAGGTTTTCAGCAGACTGTGGGATCAAGAATGAAGATGTCGGTGAAAAGTGAAATGGAAAATGTTTTGTGTCTCTTCAGTAAAACAACAAAAACAAAACAAAAAACTGAGATGATCAGCCTCCTTTTGAGAACACTTTTCAGGGATACAGAAATCACCAAGCCCTGTTTAGCGACTTTCAATAAAATAGAACCGGACCAAAAACTGACCCCTGGAGGACACCAGCTATAAGACTATGAAGTATTGAATATAATTTCTCCTAACTGTGTATTATAATTAGTTTTAATGAAATGATGATTAGTTTTAATGACAGAAAATATGCATTTACTGATTAAAGGCAGTGGGTATGTCCAGCACTACAAGGACTGAAAACACTCAACTGCCAGGATCACAGTTCGGACAAAGGCTTAACCATTGAAGGCTTAGAGAATGCTCTCAGAGATGGAATGATACTTGTATTGGGACTATCTGTATCAAGGTTTTGCTCTAAAATACGAGAAGACAGAGACAGACCAATAACTTCCAATAATCGTCAAGTTTGGAAGTTGGAAGTTGTTGGTCAAGTTGTTGATCTCTACAGTTAAAATGCTGTGCAGACATTTGTTAGACAATGTGCACGGGAGTAGGTGAAGTGAACAAGATGTAGAACGATGGATGATCACAAGTTTCACTATGTTATCCTCAGCAGTTATGTTTAAAGACAACCTCATTGGTTTTGAGTTATGTGTATAGGATGGGGCCCATTCCAACAAAATGCAGGAATAGAAGGAGAAAGATTGAGCCAATAAAAAAGTGGAAAATAATTATGGGTTTGAACAGAATGTGTTAATTTTTGAGAGAATTTTATTTTATTTATTTTATCAATTATTTATTACTGTATTAATAGAACACGCTCGATATTCCTCCAGGTCTTTTGGAAAACTGGAATTGTTCTTCTTATTCATCTCAGGTTCCCATAATATTGTACTGTTGGACAAAAATTGTAAATGATCTGACATTTATTTTATGGGATCTGAAATGTAAGCCACCTTGAGGTTCATAAGCTTTTAAACAACCTTAAAGCTCAAGGTGTCTGTAAAAACCTGAATCAAATCTGTTTTACTCAGTGGCACACATTGAGGTCAGAGAGGTGTGATAAATTCTTAAAGTTCTTCAAACCTTGAATGAATACAAATAGGAAAGGACATTATGGAGCCAAGAACTTGCTTAGAATAGCCCAGAATTCTAAATTAAGATCATACCAATTTTTTATTGCTTCTGCGTGCATTATAATGGAGTAAAATTTATGAGAAAAATCAACAAATCACTACATCAGGGTGATTCTCACCATTCTGAGATTTATATTACTGCGGATATTGCAGTTACTGCGAACGCCAATAGATGCCACCAAAAGACTGGCTAAAAGTGAAGACAGCCGCTAAACATCGCTGATACGTTACATTTTGATTTGATCATCTGAGAAACATGTTTCAAATCCGAGAAACAAATAAATTTCAAACATCATATCTTTCTTTGGAATTTGTCAGGGATTTGTTCAGTATTGGATAACTTCATTGATTGCCTGATTAAATATGAACCAACAGAGTAAGTCAGTGTTAATGATAATTTATTTGTCAATGCAGAAGGTTTTA
>JBBIGB010000141.1:16152910-16170644 GCA_037577075.1 Alestopetersius hilgendorfi | reverse complement strand
GAGAGTGTTGATTACAGCATTGTTTTTATACTTTTCCTCATTAAATAAGATGTGATTCAGGTGATCACTAATCAGTTCCTCATAAAGCAGAATGAGGTGTTTGTGTAGGAATATAACAGACATGGGTATGGAATTGTTGTAATAATCATATAGATGCTGATTTAAAAATAAATTGCAGTGGTTTCCAGAGCTGTATCTTTTTTCATGTGTGAGACATGAAAAAATATATTGCATATTGTATAATGTTGTATCCCATGTTAAATGAAATGTAAGCAAATGACAGATAAGGGAAGATGTACAGAAGAAGACCACATTGGTAGTATGTAAAATCATATAGGCCTAAAACACAAAGCCAAGTAATTGCTTATGGAGATTAAACATGGTAAACAAGTCATCCATGTTTTCATTTAAATGTATTTCTATAATATGTTCTCATTTGGGGTCTACCAATAGCGCTTGTTTAAAGACACACATATTAAAAATAGTTGAAATGCCCATCTCTAATATATGGTGGGCTGGTCAAAGGACCAAATGGTTTGTTTATATAATGGTTAATTTAGGTTACTAAGAACCATCAATTTGAATATCTTTCAGGCAACTTTTGGGGAGAGTGCAGGGATAGTTTTGAACTGTTTTTTGGGATAAAGACAGAGAAAGAGGAAAAATAAAGAGTGGCAGAAGGGATAATAGACAAGCATTGATTGTCTGCATTTTAAGGTGCACGCAAGTGTCTCACTGCTTGATTGCAAAGCTTTGCAGCCTCTGGAGGCTATCGCTTATAGACAGCCTCTCTAGCAGACTGAGAGAAAAGCCTAAGAGAGAGCAGAACAGAAGGTCCATCAATGAGCAGAGGGCAGTGGAGGACTACTACCCTGTGGGCCCAAGAACACACACACAATGCTTTTGATTAGCATCTAGGCACAAACTGTGATTTACAGGGTCTAGGCTACAAAGTATAATCTGGACTTTTCGAGCTCATTATTACTCTCTTTTGTACCCATCCAAATAGTTATTTGTTTGTCTTTTAGCAGTTCCACCAAAAAAAAAAAAGTAAAGAGGGTCTGAGACTATTAAAATCGTACCCCAATAAAAGGCAGTGCATTGCCCATTAATGTCCTTGGACTCATTGGAACACCAATTAACATGCTGCTGGTATTGATTTCAGTGAGACCTTAATGAGTTCTGGACCGTAAAGTTAATTATTTCCCCAAAACGTGTGCTGTAATTTAGGTTGTTTACTAGCCTGAATGTGGATTTCATAACAATTTTGTCCACAGTGAAGGTGGTGAACTTTTCGATTAACTCATTCCAACTTTCATATCTCTTAGCAAAAATAATGCACGATAATAGTCTTTTTTTTGCCCTCTGTTGCAGAAACTTTATGGTTTTATGGTTTTTTTTCTCATGGGTAGACTAAAAACTTTTGCTCAGAATTAGCTTAAGCCAGATCCATCATACTTAATAGTTTTAGCGTAAAAACAACAGCTGTGTGATCCCTTATCCGGTGACAAGTTTTTGAACTCGATGTTCTTAACACCCCACCTTTAGAGGAGAGGAGAGCCCTTTGCAAATGCCAGTTTGTTAAACAAATCATTAAAGGGCCCATGTGCTTGAAAGATGAATCTTTTTATTTTTATTCACATGTTTAGCTTACGGCAGTTTAAAATGGTGCATTCCTGTTCATTCTAAGGATAGTTTTTTTTCTGCACTGCTTTTTAGAATGAGGCACAATGCAGGGTGACTAATCAGAACAGAGGGTGTGTGCATATATCAGTCTTTAAAAATCAGCCTTTAATTTGAAGGGATGAAGAGGAATGGAAAAAATCTGCATGTGAAAATGAATGAACACCATTTTTGTTTAAAATCACATAAGTGGACCAAGGGGAGAAAATGTAAAATACAAGAAAAAACAGAGGATACGAGTCTTTTAATTTTAGAGCAGCTGCAATACTTTTAGATTATGGACATTGCAGTGTAGGGTATTCAGTCAGACCTTGATGGAAATGTGTTGGAACTTGCTCAACCTTCTGACAGTCCACTGTCAAGACTGAATTTGTAAGAGGGTGCTGATCAGACAATTTAAAACTATAAAATATTTCAAGATACTAAACAATTTATGGAAGTTTGGAATATACATAATAATGGCAGTTTTCATTAGATTTAAAGGTACCACTTTGTATTAATTGGCTCCATTAACCATGTCATGTTACATAAGCTGTACTATTGTATTACATATGCAACACTGAATTAATCACCAGTGGTCATTGCATGTGCTGTGTGTTGTTAACCATTGATAGGAGCAATTTATATAAGATGGGTTTGAGATTTAAATATACATTTTTAATCTCAATAGATTAGCCGACATTACATCGTTAGAAATGTTGTAGGGCGGCATTAAGCGGTGTTAAAGAGTGAGTTTAGCATGTGCCTGTATCCATTCCACTGCACCTGCCTCACTCTCCGCCCCACATTATCCTTTTACACAGTGGGATAATTACCAAATTAATTCAAGTTAAGTTTGTAGCTCAAGGTTAAACACGAGTTGCCTTTCCATTCTGTCTGATCTCTTACGCTGCACATTCACTTGGCTCCTCCCTTCTTACCATTGAAAGAGATGAGTATTTCTCAGGGCGTCACTGCTTCAGTTAATGACTTCCTTCATATTCCTGTTCAAAATGTTTTCAGGTGTTAACAATCAAAGTCAAAGTAAACTTTGCCATTCCATCTATATACACGGATACAGTGAGACAAGGCTTTGTAGCTCCAGAGTACAATAGAGTACAACTCTCTTGCATTGTGACAAATTGCACAAAAATACATTTATTTTCCACTGTATTCCCTTGAGCACTGTTAGTCGCTTCTGCTCTGGCCACTGCCAGAAGTAAAAACCCATTACAGTGGAGGATTACAATCCAAATGTATTCCTTTGTCAAAATTGAAATAAATTGTTGAGTTTTTAAAGAAAGTTATCTAGCGTTTATTGCTGAACTGTAGCGTACACTTTTTTATGCATGAAGGCTTTTGAAGAATCGGACTGAAGTGTAAAATTAAAATGTTATCAGCCGTGATTGAGACTTGGATTTTGCACACGTGTGTGTTGTTTTTGTTAGGCCTATCTATTTTCCTTTCCTCATAATGAGGAAACGATTTCTTCCACGGATTGCTGGTTATGGAAATGATGGTATTGTTTTTGCGAAAGGGAGAGCGCTGGCGTTAAGAAAGATCGCCTCTTTGTCTTATTATTGAGCTTTGATTCAGTGCCGCTGATTCAGACAAAGGCAGCTACCAATTGTGTTTTCTCCTTGCTTCATCTAATTTATCCCCCCCGCCTCCCTCCAATCTTGGAAAGCTGCAGGTCCATCAGTTCTAATTGGCTGTGCTAATGCAAGGCCCTCGCCCCTGACTTCCTTCTGAAGTGTAGCCTGGTTGAATGGAACTCACTTCCAGCTGAAAGAGGTTGCATTTAGTTTAACCAAATGTGATGTGTTCTCTGCAGTATACAGCTATATCCTTAATTAGAGATGCTCCGATCAGCATTTTTGGGGCCGATCACCGATTACCGATCACCAAGATCATGATCTGCCAATTGCTGATCACAGAATGGCAGGGGAATGTGAATCTTTTATCTATAATCTAGCAGAGTTTGCACCATTTGTAGAAATGAAACCAACTCTAAATTAACTATATTGAAAAAAAGAGAGGGGGGGGTGCGATTGGCACACTCCGGAAGAGTCACGAACGAAAGAGAGAAAAAGAGAGAGAGAAAGAGGAAGAGAGAGAGAAAAGGGCACATAGAACGCGTGCGCGCGCAAGAGAGAGAAAGAGAGAGAGAGAGACTGAGACAGACAGAGAGAAAGAGAGTAAATCTGCACTAAAATATCAAGGTGAAAGTCATCATAGCTTGCGGGCACTTTGAAAAACTTCCAGACGGGAGAACTCTGCTGTTACTATAGCCGAGCGATTCACGACTCATCCGGGTGAATCACCCGGATCCATTAAATAACTCACGAATCACGAATCCGAGGTCTCCATTGAACCAGATCCGTCGAGTCCTAACGCCATCATGTCAAAGTTATAAACCCCACCACACTATACATCTTATAACCATTTCTTTCTTTACTTTCTTTTGCAAAACGATTCAAGCAGTTCAGCGACTCACTGCTCTCACTTTGTCAATAGTGTCTCAAGTGATTCGCAGATCCGGATCAGTTTACTGAGCGACTCGGAGGGAGCCGAATCCGAAAAGGATCCGAGTATCCCAGCTCTATTGTTTACATGTGCACCGTGCTGCACTTGTGAAAAAGTTGCGCGAGTAATTTACGTCAAGTGATTGGCTTTTTTGATCGGCGCTTTTGGGTTTCGCCGAACAAGATATTTTTAGCCAATATCGGCCGATCATGATCGGAGCATCACTATACTTAATTGAAGGCATAAGGGGGACTTTTGGCCATATGAAATGACATGGCACTAATGAAAGACTGGTTGTGCGCCAGGCATTGTTGACAAGCACACCATGACCTCTTCTTTGAGCTCCATTTTCATGAGGCTTTGAATTGATGTAGACTTCTCAAACTGAGTTTGTTGCTATGTTAATAAGCTGGCTATTCCCATATCTGTACCCAGATAAATGATGGTCAAATAAAAAAGGTTAGTTAATAATTTGATAGTATATTTTCAGCAGCGAAAGTGCTCTGAATTTAACTGACTGAAATGGTGAATATGACAGTTGTAATTCTCTGGCTACACACCTTTGATAATGTTATTGGGGGAAAAAAGCTGCGGTGTCGCCAACCTGGTCCCCGTCGTTTTCCTATTATTGTACGCTGTCACACACAAGCACACACTGACCCAAAGTGTGAGCTCCATCAACCTTTTCCCATTAAATCTTGATACCCTTAAAAGTACTCCTCTTGATTTTGTCAACATCCTCCCCCAGCCTCTCTCTAACTGCCAAGCTCGTCATTTCTGACACGGATAATCTTCACTTCGGGGATTATGAAGCTATCCCGCAGTCATCACTTTTTTTCTAGCTTAGCTCCTATTAGCCAGTGCCCTGTGGCTTAGCAGTTCCAGCTTTGTATCTCAGTTCAAAAGGAACATCGCAGATTTGCTCGATGGTTCAGCAGTAAGTCGGTTAAACCGGCATGCTGATCGTCGGAAGCACCAGCGCCATGGTTCAAAGCCCAATCAGTATTAACCGCCTAAATATTGCCAGCAGCGCTTCGGTAATACCTTTCTCTGAGGAAATAAACGTCGAGCTGAGCCGTATGAACCCTCCGAGGATGCTTCCTCCTGCCCTCCAAGCTCACTGCGGGGTCAACACCAGCCCAAAAGCCTCTAGTTTACCTCCCGCATGCTGGGAAGGAGTGTGTGTCTTTAACTTGCATTAGAGAAATGTTCGAGGCTGCTTAAAGATGAAGAACAGAGCTCTGAACTATTGGGAACGGCAAAGAAATGAGACTTACTGACATAATCGCGAATTGCTTCCATTAAACAGTGTATTTTAGCACAATAGACGCCTTTCGTCTCCATTTTGCATCATTATGTGGAATGTCAATCCTTCCATTTAGCTCCTTACCAATTTATCTGTTTTCCGGCACTCTCGGGAATTGTCCTTCTCTGTCCACATTCAGTCCGCGTGCTCTACCGAGCAAGCTTATGATAAGCGTTCTAAACTCAAAGTTTATTTGCTGGTCTTTCCCCACGCCCCTGCTGCCTGGAGGCTGCTTTGTTGAATTAGGAGTGAGAACGTTATCTCTGAAATGGTAGGAAGGAGCTGATTGCTGTCCTCATTGGTGGCATGGTGCACGTTTGTGGAGTTTAATAGGTGCCATGGTAACCCGATCAGCGCAATAATTGTTTTTGCAGCCCTGGAAAATTAAGAAGACAACATTTAGAATGCTTTCATTGGCTTGGTGCTTTCACTCTTTCACTTGCGTGGTATTACTGGTTGATCAAATGACCCTGTTAGCCCTGTGGGTGAAGACAAAAACAGCAGAAGTGTGTAGACTAGATAGAGGGCTGGGAAATGTGCAGGTAGGCAGTGCTGCTGGCTTTTATTGTTCTGACATTTGTCTCCTTTCGCCAGCATTGCAGGGACAAAGTGATGCAACACTCTTGTAATTATATTTGGAAGAAATTTGCTATCAGTTTTGGTGTTTTTGCCTCGAGAAACCACAAAACTCATTTTCACTTTTTAAACTCTGATAACTGTTTTTTTTTGTGAGCGCTGCTTTTGAATTAACAGCCCTTAAAGGTGCAGGAGATGATGTTTGTATGTGTGGATAACATTCCCTATACTTACTTCAAAAGCATTTTAATTGTGGGAAAATGTACCAGTAAAGTAGGACTGAACAGAGGGGAAAACGTTTAAACCATTTTCCTGACTGTGAAAGTTGAGACTGTGACTTAAATTGCTATTATTTTCTAGGAAATAAGGTCCTGGCCTACTATTTTGACCCATATGACCAGAATGTCCAGCTTTTCTAGCTTGAGACTTGAACACCAAATATAGAATCTCAGGCTACCAGTTGGATGACCTTTTGGTTGCTTTTAGTTGGTCTCATCAACAGGCAGTTCACAAGCTTCACGTTATTTTTTGCTGTTTAACCTAAGAGCAACATTTCCGACATCACAGGCAATTATTATTGTAGTAGTTATGACTGTTTTATGCAGTAAATTCAATTATAAAAAGTCATAGCTCTTGAAAAATACCAACTTTTGTGTTGTGTACTTTTAATCTTTTGTCCCGTAAGTTAACTAATGTTGCCAGGAACCATGGAAGCAGAAGGCAGTCTTTATAAGATGCCATTAAACAAATATTTTTGATTTTTCTTTTGCCCGCAGGCTGTTATGGAGTCGATGGTGAGAGTGACTCAATCATGAGCTCAGCCTCAGAGAACTCCACTGAGCCGTGGTTCTGCGATGCCTGCAAAAACGGAGTCACGCCCAGCTGTGAACTCTGCCCCAATCAGGACGGGATCTTCAAAGAGACCGACGCTGGAAGGTGCACTTTTAACAACATCTTTGTTTAACTTTCTGGATTTTGTTGTGCTCAGCAACTAAAAGAGCGTTTGTTGTTCATTAGCATGAATAACACTAGGTTGAGAATTGGGAGAAGGGGAGTGAGAGGTAATGGCAAGAGGTATAGTTGGGGCTGAGAGAGAGAGAGAGAAGGTGGGGGGGGGTGAGAAGAGAGTTATGTAGAGCGTGGAGACTCAAGCCACGTTATCGCTGATAGTGCTCCTCAGCCTGCCTGCACCCGAATTTGCTACTTCAGTAGAGCATGAAAAACACAGCAAATTAAATGTGGAGCGCGTGCTCGCGAGAGATGGATATCTTTATATTGGACTTCGGATTCCCGAGTATGCATTCGAAATTTTGTCACAAGAAATGGTCAACTTAGAGCCGCTTTGAGCCATCATGTGAATTTCCTGTGATGAAGGAATTCTATTGTTCACAATTCTGTTGTTTGTTGGAATACACTTTTAACCCATTCTTGTTCATCAACTAAATTTAGTGTTTGTATATAGTGTGTGTATTGACAGTAACACTTTACTGAAACCTTGCAACATAAGTCATTTCATGGCAGCGATCATGAACAACGGGGAAGGACGTCATTTTTTGTCACTTACTAATTTAAAGTCTTTATCATGCTTTATTATCCCATGCTTGTCATGACAGTTACTGGCAATGGTAACATTTTTTATAACTTAATTTTCCAACATTATTATGTTGATTTTAAATTGCACATGGTTAAAGTAAATCACAATCTCATTTCTGTTGGTTATTAAACATCTCTAATCCCGTGTGACCAAAAGACTAAATGTAATGTATGGTGATATCTTACTTTTTAAATTTTGGGGACTCTTATCCCCTTTGCTACCCCTTATGTGTGAACACACCACAGTACAGCACATAATGAGATTCTTTCTCTGCATTTAATCAATTCACCATGCAAGACAATGGATACTTCAAGGGTACCTCAGTGGTGCTACTAGCGGTCCTTGGATTTAAAACCAGGGGCAACTCCCTAACCACTGGGCCTCCAGCTACCCATATGCACATTTCCATATGCATATACCAGTTGGGACAGCCTCTCACCAGTTTAGTCATTTACCGTTCCCACTCTTTACCTAGATCTTCCCAATCGCATTATGCTACTATAACATCATTGGACATCTCATCACACTTAAAGGAGAATGCTAACTCTCAGTTCTATGTCATGTCAGAGGGATGGGGTGAGAGGGAGTACCTCCTACCCACTCTCATGCTCCTACCCACAATTATGCTCTCTTGGGCTCCATGCCAAACAATAGTTATGGCATCGCTGCGGATCAAACTCACATACTTCTGACTATAGAGCCGTACACTTGAGGGGTTCCACACATACTTCTTCAGGACAGAGATTTAATAATTTCAGATATGGAAGTTAATGTGTTCTAAACAGATCTAAACAGATGAATGTTGAATGGAAGTTTAATCTGTGTCCCTTCACTAACCCTGTGGCTTTGTGTTTTATTCAAAGGTGGGTGCATGTTGTGTGTGCACTCTACGTTCCAGGGGTGGCGTTTGGAGACATTGACAAACTACGGCCAGTAACACTTACAGAGATGAACTACACAAAGTATGGTGCCAAGGTAAGACGACGGAGTTTGATTGGGAATAACATTCGTCTTTATTTATAGTTTGCTATTTTACAATGACTATTTGAAATCAAGCTAAAATATTATTCCTATGACTTCCCTCGGGATAGCCATAAAACTTTAGATTTTATTTATGCAGTAAATAATGCAGCATGTGGCATCCAAAGAGGTAAATATATGAAAATAACTATCAGTGTATATATATCGGAGTAAAACATGAATTTCGATTTTTTTTCACTGTCGTTCCAGAATTTTACACAGTGTGTTTCCTTCTTGTAGTTAGACTTTACCAGTGGTGGGCGTTTTTACTCCAGATTTATGGGGTATAATGACACATTACCTAGTATTCTGCCTGGAATTCATGTACATTTTTATTGCAGAGGAGATCAGGGCCCCAACAGAACAAAGTGGTGTATATAGAAGTGCACTTAATCAAGCTGTTTGATTCATCAACCTATAAAGGTTTCATTACAGTGCTGCTTCTGGCTGACTCTAAACCATTCCGTGCATTCCTCTAAAGACTTTGTGCTTTCAATTCTGACATTTACTTTACCTGAAAGTTAGTTTTAGGGTCAGTAAGCCAGAAGAGGTTCCTTATACTGTGAGGCAAATTACTTTTAAAAGCACTTGAGTCTTTTAAAGTCTTCCTTTAATGGTTTGTTCTTTACATTTGAAAGGAAATCGCTCCTGAAAAGACTATTATTATTTTAATTTTGAGCTCCTGTAATTGACATATTTTCAGGTTTCTGAAATGGTGACCTCCTCCTTCGTCAGGTGCTGACAAGGTCAAATAGGCTTTTAGACTTGGCTTGGCCACCTTATCGGTAATGGAGAGTTATGCAATAAAAATGAATGTGGGCTTTTTTTATGATGTTCTAGGCATTTTCACATTCAACCTCTAACACACAGTCATCTTGCAGGTCCTTGATTAGGGTTTTCAAATTAAAACACCATGTAAGCTTATTAACATAATGGACCTGAGTACATCATTATGAAGTGCTGGACAATAACAGTATTTGAAGGAAGTTTAAATTATAACTGCAGCACATTTTAGAGAAATAACAGAGTACTTAAAGTGTAACCTGCTTCTGTTGTCCTCTCATAGCTGTGGTATGAATAAATATGTGCCTAATGAAGCATTGTATCTTGCAGGAGTGCAGTCTGTGTGAGGACACCCGTTTTGCCCGGACGGGTGTATGTATCAGCTGCGATGCAGGCATGTGTCGCTCCTTTTTCCATGTGACCTGTGCCCAGCGGGAGGGGCTGTTGTCTGAGGCTGCTGCAGAAGAGGTGAGGAGACATAATCTTGGGTCATATAACAAATAATGTGTGTGTGTGGGGGGGGGGCAGCTTGAACATAAGCACAGACAATCATGGGATGTTTGGGATGCACAGGTTTTAAAGATTTATGCTGTGAAGTGGATCTTTCCTTGTCTAGTCCTCAGTCTGCTCATTTTGATCTAATCTGGCACCGTTTTGCTTTTGATCCATGATGAAGCTATCTTCTCCTCATAAAGCCCATATGTGGAAGCAGTGTTTGCTGTCCACCTGTGTATGCCTGTCTGTGTGTCTGTCTTTACACAGTGTAATAAAGCAGCCCTAAGCTGCTCTGAGTCCTTCATCATTTCAGAGGCTCTCCCTGTGCAGGCGTGTTCGTACTCTCCTGCTGCCGCCGCCACTGCCACCCAGGCACTCAGGCATGCTGGAATAAATCGCACACCAGCATGGGGCTACAGGAGGCATTAAGATTTACGCCTGTCAACAGCCATCACCAAGAGTGGGCATGATATTGTCAAATTAAAGATGAACTGTAAGCATAATCAATTACATCACCAAATGCAGCAGCAGCATATGGAATTGGAGGTAACTCCAGTGTCTTAGCTAGTTCATGCACTGCTACTCCATTTTGTTGACAATTTAGAGAAAAGTTCAGTAGGTTTTTAGTACCCTTAACAAGCCAATATTCTGCATATTTATTTGATGCTTGTGTACCAAAAATGAGAGATTTCGTTTTTTAATGAAATGATGCAAGACCCGCTTTAGTTATAATAGGTCTATAGGCTATACAGTACTTGTTCATGAAGTTCTTAGCACAAAATCATAAAGGGATCTCACCAGCTTTATTCTTCACAGTTTCAATCCCTTTCAAATTGTGACGTAGTACTGGCCCAATTTGCATGGGGCCGCCCCTCGTGTTAAGACACCACCCACTAGATGAAGTTGAAGATCCACCATTTTGTCTGCTAGTTTTACGAGCACGGATAAGCCGAGCTACACAAATCCATACACTTTCTCCTAACCAAAGCTGAAGAACTGTGTTGCTCCATTTCATATTCGATGGCCATGTCCCAGCAACAATCGGTTTCGTTCCACTTTAAATACTACTATTTAAGGTGGAATGAAATGTGAATAAGGAGCTAACTTCAGTGTCGTGGAGGATCTGTATCTACTGTCCGTGACAAGTCAGCAGAAGAGGGAGATGGAAGTACTTTTAAATACTGGCTTTTGTGTTTCTATCGCAGTTAAGTATGATCTAACTTGTTCGTTTCGTAAACATGGGACGGGTGGGGAGTGGCCAGCAACAGCTTATTTGCATAAAAGTGACAGAGCCCTGAAACGACTCGTTTTGAAAGGGACTGAAACTGTCAAGATGATGTTGATGGTGTGCAAAGAACTTCACGAACATGTTTTATAAAGCCCATAGACCTATTATAACTTGCTTTTAAAAATATGTTCCTGTAAATCCGATGTATGTAAATGTTCTCTGATTGGCTCATTTACTGTGCCTCATTTAAAAGGCGGTCTCTGTTGAAACACGTCTTATAACTTCAGCAGACAAGTGTTTGCCCCTAGACAAATATTTTTCCTTTTAATCAGTCAATATTTAATTCTTGCCTATCCTACCCACCGGGGTTCAGGTGGTCTAAATTTAATATGAGGACTAGGTCTCGCCATGCTGGGCTATAGTCACAGCCCATCAAGTTCATGGCTCAAATATGTAGCCCGTATCGAAGAGGCCTGTGGTGTAAAGGTGACGTTCTGTGCTGATAAACACTTGGGGAAAAGTGCCTGTTCGCCACAATCCACTTAATCCAGTCAGCTGTGCAAAGGGCCTCGTATCAACAGGTAAGCACACCGATAGCATCCAGCAAGACACCTTAAGCCTAAACGATTCCGTGGGCACAGGGAGTTGGAAAATGGCAGCGCTTCCAGCAACCTCAACAGAGGGGGAGGGGGAGTCTAGGTCTGTATGAGAGTGTGTGTGTGTCTGCATGCGTGTGTGGAATTCAGGGTTGCTGTGGAGCAAATGTCTGCTGTCTAAAGGCTGAGATATGAAATGGCTGTTAACGGTTCATTCTGTTCTAAAGCTCTACCTCGCTGGAACTCCTTTTCTGAGAAAAAAAAAACTGTGGCCACTTTCTGTTCTTAGAAGTCGTGCCCAGTTTCACCCTCGATCGTTTTCTCCAGCCCTGAAGCCTGCGCTCTCTGCAAAATGCTGGAGCCTTTTAAAAAGTGAGGAAATTTACAGACCTGTTGTTGTGGCGTATTTGTCACAGTTATCTGCGCGCACACAGGCTGCAGTGTGGAGCTCAGGACGTCATTACCAACAACCACCAAAATGGTTGTGCCTGCCTCTGAGTAGATACGCCTATCTGCACCAATAATGAAACCATACATTAGAATTATCACGCCTACCAGAGTTGGAGGACACAGAATGAAATCTGGAGAAATGGTGATGTTGGAACAACATCTACAACTGTGAGACGATACGTAATGCTTCAAAGCGTAGAGATTGGGCTTTTAAATCCACAAAGCTGCTTTACATCGTTCCCTACGCCCTTCACATCATCCTGGGGATGTAATTGGTGTCTAAGCTCGCTGAAGACTAATTTATACTTTGCCTAGATTATAAGTTATGACTGAATATTTCATTTAATGAAAATGTTTGGTTCTTGCATCATATCCCACTATAGCTGGGTGCCAACGTCAGTGTCTTGACCAGGTAAAATAAGGTCTAGTCTATCTGTCTGTCTTTTACCGAACCTGTCTGCTTTTTCCTGCTGTGAGGTGCAACATCCCTGCGTTCCCTTGCTATATCTTATTGTGCAGCACTATACTCTCACAACACTATACTCTCCCTTGACTTACGTTGTTCCTCTCTAGGGCTTATGTATTGTTGGGTTAGGCGTTGGCTAGTTATTATTTGGGCAGTTGTTGTATAGATGCTCTGACTGCAGTATCTCTGTTAAATAGTTGACTCAGATTTAAGCTGTTTTTCAGATAAGAAACAGTTGTGGAATTCTTAAGCACTGAGCTAAATGCCGTAAATGTAAACATGTATATAATCTGGTACAAATATACTCACCGCTGTTTATAGTTAATCATCTAGCTAACAGTGCCAACATGGAGAATTTCTTTCTTCCAGGCCTACCATTTCACAAGGAGACGCAAACTGCAAATATTTGGTGTGACTGTGGTTTTAAAATGCCTTGCATACCTCTCAGTCATGAACTGTTTTAGGCCAAAACCTAAAACTACCATAATACCTACAACATCATACAGCATCTTCATCACTATTGAATGTAGGATGTAGCTTTTAGAAGCATTAAACTCTACAGAACACTAGTACACACTGTCACTGTCACTGGGAACCATCAGTCTTGGTGTCTCTGCAGTGGGACCTTTCACATCTTAGCTCTCTGAATGGAGGCCAGCTAAGAAGGAGCACTCCTGCAATAAGACAACATACCAGAACAGAGACACAAGAATAAATATATTGTATCTGCACAGTCCCACTCATACTTTTGCTTATGCAAGTATAAAGTAACTTTTATTCAACGTTACTGGAGTTATTCCTGCAAACCAAGCTTGGTGCCATTGCCACTTCCGTAGACTTCTGTAGCCCATCTCCATCTGATAGTGACCTTGTTTCTTTCTAGGACATTGCCGACCCTTTCTTTGCCTACTGCAAGCAGCATGCTGACCGCTTTGACAGGAAGTGGAAGAGGAAGAACTACCTGGCTCTGCAGTCCTACTGCAAAGTGTCTCTGCATGAGAGAGAGAAGCAACTCACTCCAGAAGCCCAGGTTTGAGCGACCACTTTTGAGCCATCAAGCTTTACAGGGCCCTTCTACTACTTTTAAAGCACAAAGTGTCTCCAGTTCTTCTACCCCTGAGTATCCACAAGCTCAGCAGTAAAAAAAAAAAAAAAAAAAAAAAAAATTAAGGGTCTTGGTGACATTTACGGTTCCTACTTACCATATGTTGGTGCTGATTTAACAAAACCATCTTCCGACCTTGTAAAATGATAGATGAAGGGGGTAAAAATGTTAAGTGTAATGCAAATTAGCATTTGTTTTTATTTCATGTTTGTATATTCTATTGGTCCATTCATGAAATTTTAACATAGCTGGGTTTTACAGTAGTGAAATTAATAAATATGTGAAAATATAAAAAAGTCTGTTGATTTTTAGGTTTTAGAGCCTGTAAGCTTTTGTGTAATGATGCAATTCCTGCCTGTAACTCCAGGCGAGAATCACCACACGCTTGCAGCAGTACCGGGCGAAGGCGGAGCTTTCGCGGAACACGCGGCCGCAGGCGTGGGTGCCGCGTGAGAAGTTGCCCCGCCCACTCACCTCTAGTGCCTCAGCCATCCGGAAGCTGATGCGCAAGGCAGAGCTCATGGGCATCAGCACAGACATCTTCCCCGTGGACACGTCCGACACCAACGCCAGCATAGATGGCCGCCGCAAACACAAGCAGCCTGCCCTCACCGCAGACTTCGTCAACTACTACCTGGGTACGTGGGCTGAGCCGTGCCTATGTTAAGCTGACATTTCCACACTATGCTAGCCGTTTGCAGATCAATCTGTGTTAGATATAAGTGCTAGGTCGCTGACACTCTGAGTTGGTAAAACACCTATGCACTTAAGGGGAGGCTCGGGCGAGAATTACTGACCTGCATGTTTGCTGCTGTGAAACATCTGCCATTCTGAAGCATTGCAGAATCTGAAATGCCCTAAAATGAGCTTATTAACTACATGGATTGAGGGAACATGTCAGCATTATAGCGTGTACATGCTGATATTAGTAGATGAGATTCAACATTTTCTACCATATTTGCTTCACTCATTTTAATGCAGAAAAGCTTCCTCTTGCAACATCTGCTGCTTACTATCCTCTAACACTCATCTCTTACTGCAAAACAGCAGGCGGAATTAGAGAATCAGTGCCAGACATGTATTCCACTCGGTAGGTAGCCTTGCAGAGAGGCACTCGCCCTCCAAATGAGTGATGCTAAGAGCAGATGTGAGGGGTAACCTTGGGCGCACACTCCATTAGGCTCCAGTAGGAGGCCTATCCTCTATCAGTATGCTCTCTTTCTTTCTCTCTCTCTCTCTCTCTCTTTCTTTTTTCTCCCTGTCTCTCTCTGGTGTTCTTTTTTTCTTTAGGTAGATAACCATCTTTGTATTGATCTGTGTGTGTCCATTGGTATTCAGAGCGGAACATGAGGATGATCCAGATCCAGGACAACATCTCGGAGCAGAAGAACTTGAAAGACAAGCTGGAGTCTGAGCAAGAGAAGCTGCACGTGGAGTACAACAAGGTTAAGAGGACTAAAATAAAACACCCCACCCCACTCACGCACATTTTATTCTTCGTTTTGTGCCAAGAACGTGAAGTTGATTAATCGCATAGATCAGGATGAAGTTCTCTTCTGTTCTCTCTCTTCTGTCGTCTCTCAGACGTTTCCCTGTCTTATAGTAGACATTTTCAGCTAAAGAAGCTGGCTCTTGTTCTTCCTCTGCCTAAGTCTCTAAGTGACATCAATTATGCTCCATTTATTTACTCAAATGTGGCTTAAGAAGCCTTCCGCTGGGAAGAACAATAGCATAAAGGGGACATATTAGCAGAGGAAGCCTTTTATACAGTAGAGCTCCCCCACCACTTTCCGTTCTCTCTTTTCTCTGGCTTTTTCCTGAGCCTCTGATCTCGGGCAGTGTGTAGGAAGTAGCGCTCCATGAGTCCCAGTGATGAAGGGAATAAGGGAGAGGAGTAGAAGTGAAGGGAGTTAATGTTGCGTTCAGTCTTTCTGTGCGACACATATTAAGCGTTATTAATGGAGTGTGTGTTGCTAATTGCACTGCTCGAATTGCTTTAAGACGACCCTGGCCTCCGAAGAAGACGGTGACAAATCGCTTTCGGAACCAGAGTGACTGTTACTGCACACATAAAGCAGAATATAAAGTGTCTAAATCATCGAAAAAATCAGAATGTTAAAGTACAAGCCTGACAGTACAGTCACATTCACGGCCGGACAGTATTCCGCATTGTCTACAGTTGATTGGGGATCTACAGTTATAATGTGAAGCAGGTTCCAGTGTAAAACCATCACATGCAAGAGTACAAATGCCATATTTATGTCTACAAATGAATTTTTAACAAGGATCCAGCAGAAAATTGTAGCTGATGTCAGTTTTTAGGATCAAATCTTGCTAATAACCACTAACATTACATTAAGTTGCTTGTTCCATGTCCCTCATGGAAACTGAGTTCCACATGGACAAGTTTTGTGTTGCTCTGCTGCCCCCAGACACTCCGTATGCATCTGTGATGAGTGGCTCAACAAAGTGATTGGAACACACATCACTATTTCTCATTTTCTTTTTTACAAATAATAAAGTAAATTATTGTAGACCCATTTAGTGAAAATACTCGCCCTTATTTTCTTCTTCTGAAGTGTTTGAGATGAATAAAGTAATAAAGTACACTTTGGTGCTAAACTTAAAATGGGTTTTAAATGGAAATGAAGTTAATAATATCCATTCCCACACATGGCAGCACAATTTTATGAACATTTGACCCAGATGAGCTGGGTGCATGAGAGTGGAGTCGCTTGTCACTGTGAGCTGATTTTTAAATGTTAGCGTTAGCTTCCCCGCACATAGTCTCATCTTCACACACAGCGGAGATAAGACGCAGGACTCTGTAGTTTAGATTCACACTTCCATAATAACTTCACCTCTTCACTGTTCCCTCTCATCATGCTCTCTATCACAAGCCTGCCTGACGCTTATCTACTGTCTGGAGCTCTGAGTGGCCTTCGCACACTAAAATGCCAGAGCTCCGGGAGCTCTTGATGTGTGTCAGCGTGTGTGTGTGCGCACTTGTGGGGAGGATATAGACTGCGTATGGAGAACACCACTGCAGTTTACTTCTGTATTGTATTTTTTTGCAGAAGCTAATTAACTGTACTAGCCAAAGATACTGGCACACTCCTCCTGTGACTCTGTTTATATTATTTAAGGCCCATTGTCATATAAATATGAATTTGTAAAACACACTTTAACTAAAGGAGCCTAAAACAAAATGCCAGCTGTTGGGCTAGTGGTTAGGGAGTTGCCTCTGCAATCAGAAAGTCCGTTTGAGTCCCAGGACTGCTGGTGGCACCACTGAGGTACCACTGAGAAAGGTACCGTCCCCACACACTGCTCCCCAGGCGCTGTTCCGGGCTGTCAGCTGCTTCACTTGGTGAATGGATTAATTGAGTTTTGTGATTCAAAGTCTAAAGACTACTGCAGTTAGAAATGCAACATGTTGACAAAACATTTTAAAATTATGGCTACAGTATCCACTGATATTATTGATTATTATATTTCTCCTTGTTTTGGGTTCTTGTCCTCTTAAGTAGATCTGTCTTGTTTGTGTGTGGTATATAAAATATATGAGTGCACGAGTGTATATGGATATGTGTGTTAATGGACAGAGCTGCCTAGCTTGTCCTTGTCTTATCTTATCTGCTGCCTGTTTCTGTTTTATCTGCCGCAGCTGTGTGAGTCTCTGGAGGACCTGCAGAATGTCAATGGGCTGCTGAGGACGGAGGGCCAGGCCATGTGGAGCATGATGGGGGGCATCCTTGGACAGGTACGACTTCCCTCCTCCCTCCTTTCTTTCACCTTTAGCCCTGCTCTCCCTGTGCCTCTGTCCATCTTTACACCCCTCATTCTCCTTCAATCTACACACACACACACACACACACACACACACACACACACACACACACACACACACACACACACACACACACA
>JBBIGB010000141.1:16112703-16124469 GCA_037577075.1 Alestopetersius hilgendorfi | reverse complement strand
GTGTGTGTGTGTGTGTGTGTGTGTGTGTGTGTGTGTGTGTGTGTGTGTGTGTGTGTGTGTGTGTGTGTGTGTATTGGTGCTTCTCCCTGCATTGAGCTGTTTTCCCTCTGGTAATATCCCTCTTGCTCTTCTCAAAGGTGTGATGAGTGTCGACTGTGTTACCACTTCGGCTGCTTGGACCCTCCCCTGAAGAAGTCTCCGAAGCAGACAGGCTACGGCTGGATCTGTCAGGAGTGTGACACCTCCTCGTCAAAGGTGAGCGCCGCTTAGGGAGGCCTTTAAGGTTCTCCGGCTTCAGCTGTGATCACATGCCGTTACACCACAAGCCGCATATCAGTGCTGTCATATCAGACCTTCTTTCTCCTTCTTTTTTTTCTTCACACCATTTGAAAAAAGTGCACCTACTTTTCAATTTAAGAAAGGAATGATTGATTAAATTAGCTACTAAATGTATAAAATCATGTTCTCTCCAAGATTCCTTCTTAAGATAATTGGGTGTTTGGCTGAAAACCTTATGATTTCTTCATCTTCTTGTTACAAATGTAGCTCTGTTCAACACCGTAACTGTTCTAAAAGCTCAAGCACATTACGTGACATTAGTGGTGAGCTTGAGAAATTTGCCCTCTTATCTGCTGAAAGCCTCAGTCATCAGTTGGCGGGGGTCTGTCTACCATATAGTTTCTTATACTTTTACCTAATAATTTTAATTGAAGGGTTTTTTTTTTTTATGGGTCGGTGTTGGAACAAGTTAGTGCATGTACTCTTGTGGATGAAATGGCAAAAAGTTTCTTCAGTTATAATACATTTCAGGTTGGGGGAAACTAGGAGAAAATCTGACCTTTAAAGAATAGTTTTAATTCACTGAATGTTGAGTAATTATAAACCTTCAGGAAAATAAACTACAACAGCTCTCACTTTTATTTTTAGATCTTAATTTGTCATAAACTATTATAATTAAAGCACCACCCAAATGAAATTATCCCTCTATATTTGAATAAACTGACAGACATAGGACAGTGAAATGGAAAACCCTAGGAAATCTCAGCAGTGTTTTTTAATTAAGTAGTAGTTGCTATTTATTGTTTAAATTGTGATAACATTAAATGCGTAATTACATATTATGTAGCATTCATTTAAAAATAGCATTATAAGTAGTAGTAGTAGTAGTAGTAGTAGCCTTTATTTGTCACATACACTTTTACATGCAGTGAAATTGGACCCCTCTGACGAGAGGTAGCATAATTACCATATTGTAGGCATAGATAGGCAGAAATTATTGCAGGACAGTGTAACGGAAGAGAACACTTATACTGGAAAGCCAGCCTGTAGTTAAGCACTTTGTGGCTTTCTGATGAAAATGTGACTATAGTAGTATTTTTAGACCAATACTGTAAAGGGATGCTGGGATAACCCCAGAAAAGAATCCATGTTTGCACCAAAGAAAGAATCCATGTTTATTTTCTCTCAAAACAAACCACCTTACAACCTTCAACCGTGCTGCACTGTCCCATAACCCACCAATCTTAAAGGCCTATACCATTATTTTTCAAATACAAACAAAATACACGAAGCAACCTTACAAACTAAACTGAGGAATTAGTTCCAGGAATAGAGTTCTCCATATTAAATTTCAAAATTATGCCCAAATTCTGGACCCCAGCCATGCAGTAAAGATGAGATTAGATTTAACTTAATTATTTGAGAAAATAAGATAAAGACAAATACAATTTTACCCTGGGGAGCGTCTTCCCCCAAGTTACCTCATTTCTTGATTTTAAACCCCTGTCTATTACTCTCCTCATTCAAAGAATAAAACGGCATACCAAAAAAAAAAAGCCACCTAATCAGATCATCGCTGCTGCCACGTTTTAATGAGCAAGTTGCAAAATCAGCAGAGTGTGGAAAAATCCAGTTTTTCAATTAAGGTAATCAATACAATATCCTGTCTTGGAAATGTTTGCATAAAGCGATAGACTCACATAATATCCAGTTGGTTGCAGCTTTAAACTGGTGTATAGCATAAATGGAGAGATGATTAAACTCATTGTATGATAACTTTAATTCATTTTAAAATCAGAAAACTATCGCTCCTGGAGGAAATTGCTTAATTGTTTAGAGCTTCTGCGTCATTTACTGCTGTTTGTGCACTGTTTTAACATTAAAAAAGAAAGCCTCTGTTGCTCTAGCAGCACGCAGCGTCCTATACGGCAGCAATAAACTCCCGCACATCATCAAGACACAGCCTTGCTCGCGCTGAGCGTTTCGCCTCCTTGCCGCTCTTAATTACGGATCAAAGCAAAGTGGCTGGTGTTTGAAGTTTTAAGACCGTTCAGATGGCGGTGTGGACGGGGGAAATCAGCTGCTGCTTTTAATTCCCCATATCTGCTTTAGCATGCCATGGCCACTCGGAGCCTGACTCGGAACAGCTGGCTAAGGGATGCCTGGTAAAGAGCTCTTTCCTCCAATCTGGAACTGAAGCACTCTGTTCATTCAGACCTTTCCTTCCCTAATCATTTTAATGTCTGCCTTGTATGTCCAACCACCGATGCTTTGCCCTACACATTTGAATAATGTTTTTTTTTCCCCCCTTCTTATTGAATTGCAGTGTAATCAAAGGCGGTGTGCTCCTGCTTCCAAACCTAATTAAGTTTAATAAATGTATCCGCTTTTCAATTTATCTTTAAAAGGGCAGTCCAGCCTGCCAGACTCTATCTGCGTGGAAAATGGGGGTTAATTGATGTTGCCAAAGAGAAAGTGGAACGTAAAAAGCTTGGTGGGTTGTCTGCATGGTGGAAACGGTAATACAAAATAGCTGCTCAGCATCAAAATGAAAAGGTTAATGCTGAGCTATGATACAGAGATTTGTAGAAAACAGACATTTGGGCATGTGAAGATGTCAGTGGGCCGAGACTGACCCACATCAGTCTGCTTCCGAACATCCTTGCTACTCCTCGCCATCTTCCCTTAAATCTTGTTCGCGTCTACCGTTTTTCTGATGTCCAGACATTTGAGAAAAGAGTGAAACGAGTGAATGGTTTATTTATAGAAAATACCTTTATTGTCAAATGTTCCTTTTCATTACAAAGAGTCCCACTTTCTCAATCCTAAATTCATGATGAGGAATTATGAGTCGGCAGTCAGTGCCTGCATGTGGCTTGAAAATAGGGCTGTTGTAAGTCAAAGGTGGAGAAGAAAGCCTCCGATTGGTGGCCTGCTGCTACAGTATAAGGGCTAAGCAGCTCTGAACAAAAGCAGTAGGTATAAGCAGAGAAAAGAACTTTAGACAGTGGGAGGCATGCAGGGCCACAGGGATTAAACAAGCCTTTGCTTTTTAAACGTGTCGCGCTGGCAGCCTGCAGAGGGACCAGCCACTCCCCAGAGACCTTAAAACACCTGGCACAATCCTGTTAATCACACACTCACACGCAGCCCACAAAAGCCCCACCACACGCCCTTCTCTCTCTTTCTCTCGCACATGCATACGCACTCAGGAGCGTTTTCAGCAGGTATTACCGGCTGGTGTCCATCTATCTGGCCTTTCTCTGTGGAAGTACATTCATCCTCAATCTACTCTTTTCCTGCCCCTCCTTCCCAGCACACTGTCTGATGCTAAACACACATTTCAGTGCTAAAGCGAGAGACATCAGGGGAAAAAAGTAGCTGTAGGATCATTCCTCTGTGCCCCCCCTCCTCACACCCTCACCCCCCACCCCCCCGGCTTTCTTAATTCAGATCGTATGTTACACTTGGAAGATTTCTTTTACCGATTAAAGAGACATTTCTTGAGACAAAGCAGAAAGAATGGCCTTTAAAAGCAGTCTAGTTTTATGAAGGCCAGATTATTAGATGTATTAGAATGTCCACAGCAAATGAAGGGCATAGAACAGTTTAAAGGGTATAATTATTAATTAAGACATAATTCAATTAAGACATGAACCAAGCCATTCCAACCGGTTTGATGTGAAGTGCCCCATTCTAGAGGAACCAAGTCAGAATTACTCATAGCATTACTGCTAGGAACCAGGCATCTGAGGACTTTAATGTCTCTTAAAGCTACTTCAGAGAAGGGTAAAACATATCAGTGTCGCGCCTGATTGTGATACTTTTGGGAATTTTTGGCCTGATTTATTTAATGGTGAGGCCCAAACAGGGCATTATAAGGCAAACAAGGACGAAAAAAAAGATTTACTATTGTTCTACCAGTACATAGAGAAACACAGGAGATGCTCAGGTTTAGTACTCATTATGGATTTTGGTTCTACCACCACAAATATAAAGTATTCCCCTTTAACACTGTCTAAGGTTTACCTTTTCGGAATGCCATGGACCTTGAACACAGTAGATTATGGCATTATCTGTCGATCAGTTCTATTCTGAGAAAGAGGAAGCACTTTCATGCGATGCGCTTGAGTACTTTAAGTTCTTTAATGTATTGCAAATGCCACGCTGTTAACCGTTTTGCCCGCAGTTGGTCCAAGTGCATTTTTTATTTTTTTTAAATGCCATCTTAAAATGCTGCCAGCTTTAGCATGATTCACCTTCTCCCTGAGATGAAGGGGGAGGTCGACATTAAAGAGGTGCGTTGCTCTCTCGCAGGCGGCAGGTGAATGAAGAAGCAGCAGTGGTGAAATGTGGAACTGAAGAGGCGATTTGTTATCCCTTCCAGCCTTGACTTCTAGATGAGAGCAGGGAAGCATTTAGAGAAATGAGAGAGAGCTTCACACGCTGCAGCGCCATCTTCTCACTCGCTGCCTCTCAATCAAAGAACGGGAGCTAGAACACATGCATGCTTCATGGGCTGGCCACTGCCACACACACACAAACACACACACACACACACACACAAACGTACACCTGAACGGATGAAGCAAGAGAGCCAGTGATGTACAGCGTGTGATCTGATCCGTCTCACTGACTTGCCACTTGGTCGCCTGTCTTTCACTTGAGTTTCTCTTGTAACGCCTTTTTAAAGGTCACCGCAAATGGGTTTCTGCCTCCGAGGTCTTGATTAATACCAGAAAAAAAGGGAAAAAAATGTTTAAATTTGTGTCTTCGAGGACTACTTGTCAGCATGTACCCACTATATCATAAAACACCTTAATTATGCCTGCCTATCTACAAAAAAATAAATTGAAGACTTAAAGAAATGATATATTTTGTTTAGTTTATGGTTGTGAAGGCATACGCGGGCCGTGATGAGGTCAGTGCGCCGCGGCTGTCTATGCGTGCCCCGGCAGTAAAGGCTTTATTAGCTGGAGTTGAGTTCATTACACTGGCTGCGTTTCCCCCTGCCTGCACGCGCTAGATAAACCCCCAGCCATCGAAGGCCACGTCCAGGCACTGTCACCCCAGGGCCTCTCTGAATTGATTCGGGTAATAAAATGACAGTTCTGCCGTAATATACGGATGGCCTTTAATTCGAGAGCTCCGTTAGGTGCCGGAGAGGGGCTTGTTTGAGCCTTATTTACACCCGCGTGTCGCCTCCGCTCGCCCTTGTGATGAAGCGTTCCGCTGCATCTGCGCTGTGTTTGAACCGCTCAGAAATGCCCAGAGGATGCCGAATGTGTGGGAAGAGTTCAGCATCGCCACACACTCGAGTCGCAAGCCTAGCTTTTGCAACAATTATCACACTCAGAATGGAGCACCCCATCGCCGCAGAACTGAGTTTTGTCTTCTGAAACTACTTCTTTGACCTTGATCTCTCCCATTTTAACAGGTCAAATTTATTAGGCCTGTTGACTTGGTTGTTAACTGTGCGGGGCTTTTACAGGTCGGACGGACACTCTGTTAAGTGCTGCGTCATTATTCATGGGCCAGTAGTTTATGTGCTGTTTGATGTTAAGCCCAATTCTGAAGACGATTACCTTTACAAGCGGCGTCATCAATCAGAGCAGTCACACACTGACCCGCAAAGCAGCCTAATTAAGTTAGCCTAATTAACTTAATTAAGTGTCTCACTCTGGCTGCTTTACTATGGAGAGGAAATTGAAAGAGAAAATAGAGATCATTACTCATCAGACGATGGCGTTCGCCCTGCATCCTGATATGGTTCAGAGGGGAAAACTCTTCACTGTTGTCTTAAAAATCTACATCAACATCACTTTTTGATTTATCTTTTGAAATTAGTTATATGAGCTTATATGTACACATCTGTTCAGTCAAAACAAGCAGAGTCAGCTTATGCAGACTACTTATAGCTGCTGTCAGAGATAACAAAAACCTTGGAGCTCCAAAAGACAGCTTTACAGCAGAAGAGAAAGTGTTCTTTAAGTGTTCTTAACTTTTAATGTAAGTTTAGGCACCATTGCTTTATTAAGTAATTATGGACCGTTTCTGTTGGGACACTCAGCATAAAAATGCTGACACGGTATAAATGACGGCTGATGTTTTTAGATTATGAAAAAGTAATTGAAATAAGGTTTTTGTTGTAGAAGTGATGTTACCTCATAAAATACAACTGCAGGTTGTCAACACAAGCTACGCCACTTGCTTGAGCCTATTTATTTTGTTCTTTTCATTGTTATATGAAAAAAAAATCGCACATACACAAAGCCATGCATAAAGATACATAAAAACAGCAAAAAGCCCAAAATATATGTGACACATTGTAACAATGGCAGTTTGTGCAGAAACTCAGCAGAAACGAATCCAGATGCCTTGTACCTGTAGTTACTAGTAACACATTTACTTTACCCTCACACACTTTTCATTACACTTCCTCTTCCATTATACTTTCTACTGACTATCACCTGGACAGTTGTAGTCTGTCCAAAGACAGCTTTGAAGGTCAAGTGAATATGGTCTGGTGTAGAGGCTCTCAGGGCCAGCTCTGAAGGCTGATAGATGTAGGTCTGCGTTGTTCGGGTGTTGTGCTTGTGACCACAGTGTTAACTAAAGGTTAGTGCATGATTTAGAGAGCCACAAGGACCTTTGGGGACTGTCCTGTGGGGGGCTGGAGGGGATGTGGGCAGAACTGGTGTTCTCTGTTCACCAGTGGGCCAGAAGGAGAGAGCATGAAGACAGAGGGAAAATCAATGTGGCAGAGTCACCTCCATCACTTTAACTAGGCTAGCTGGACGCCTCCTCCCCTCTCAGGGCCCAATTTGTGGAGTAAACAGGCATGGGGTGATGGTGGCGGCCATCCCCGCTACTGCCTCTCAGCCATTACTCAGCCCTGAGTGGGTTTTAATAAGCCTGGATCGGGGGACTCTTAACACACAGCCGCACCAAAGAGGACATCAGTCATAGCCAGGTTAAAGGCTTCAGCACGGTGCAAGCTAGTCGGTGAAAAGTTCACAATTCGTCTTGAAGTATACAGTCACCCCTCTGCTCTGGTGTTTGTTTAAACGACCTAGAGTTCTCCACAGCACTGGGCTGACCTGCTGGGAGCCTTTTTACACGAGCACACACACACAGTGAGGGCGCAAAGGTGGAGGGCATCTTTTTTAGAAACACTGCCACGGTGACTTTGGTCTGGACCATTTTTCCCAGTCTGTTCACTGCATTTCTGTATGGAGTGCTATAGTGGTTAAATAGTAGCTGTTTGTTTTGTTTAAATGAGCACCAGTTCTTTTCTGGTAATACTTTATTGCCACCCGTTAGCACCATGCACATTCTGTTTATAGCATGCACTACAAAAACTCCTGATCTAACTAAGACTTGCAATCTTATTTCTAGCCTAAAAGTCTTTTTGATCTCGTTTTGAGAATAATGTACTGTATAAGAGCAGATTTTTTGCTCTTATATAGTATATAAAGATTGTTTTAAGATATGTTTCCTATTTAGAGAAATCTTTAGACTAGAAACAAGTGAAATGGAGTAAGATATATACACTTGGGAAGATTTCTTGAAATATGGAAAAAATACCTTAAACAATCTTAATAATCTTACAAAGTCTGCTCTTATACAAGATATTATTCTCAAAACAGGATCGAGAAGACTTTTAGGCTAGAAATAAGATTGCAAGTCTTCGTTAGATCAGGAGTTTTTGCGGTGTGAAGGATACAAAATTAGTAATTTAATTCTTTTTTAGCTTCTGTCCACTTTATTTGTTCTCACTATTTAGGAAAGTTCAGAGGTGTTTGAAGTCTTGTCATTGTCTGAACAAAACCTCCAAGCCTGATCAGTGTGAAGGCAAAGGGCTGTTTCTTGAGTTCAGCTAAATAAACAGAGGCAAGTCCTTGTGTGGAGACCTCTAGTTATATCAGCTCTGCCAACGAAAGTGAGACTGTAGGGAAGAACAAAGTCCTCCTACTGCATGCATTATTAATAAAGAGACTGGAGTTACCTTATCACACTCCATAAAGGTGACATTGAACATGGTGGGAATCCCTGGCCCTCAGACAGCACCACCAGCTAATTGAGCTGTTACAGAGCATTGACTCAACTCAAGAGCCTAATTTTTTTTTAAACATTTTCTGTACAATTGTGGGTTCAACATTTCCAAAGGTACTTAGACTTCTGTATATGATTTACTTGTACAAAACTATGTATATAACCACCTTTTGATTATCGTAACCATGGCCTGCTGAAGCGTGTTCATTTTTGAATATTCATTAATATTTAACCAAACAGGTAAAACGCTGCCTTTTAATATATTTTAGTCTGTTTGGTGTTTTTATCATTTATCTGGGCTTTTTTGAAGTTTTGGGCAGATTCTGTGGACTAAAAAGTGTACTACCCTAACCCTGTTTCCTGAGCATACAAATTCAAGGAAAGCCTATTTATACACATCTTTGAGTGCACACACATTTGCATACATATGTATCTGCTGGGGAGGGAATCACATTGCTATTGTGAATCTCGCTATTGATGGTCAGAATATTTCCTATTCAGCACAGAGGGACCAGCCTATAAACCTGTGTTTGCTGGGTTCAGTGTGGGTTAACAGGTTCCATCTACACTTCTGTATTCAAAATGGATTAGTCTGGGTTTCTAAGTTTCCTCTTGGTTTTTAGGGTGAGTCTGGGATAGCCTGGGTTTCTGGGTTCAACGTGAACGAGCCTGGGTTTCTGGGCTCAGTCTCGGTTAGCCTGGGGATCTAGGATCATTTTTGGGTTCTAGATTTAACATGGATTAGCCTGAGTGTCTGGGTTTGTCTAGTTTATTTTAGGGTTCTATGTACAATCTGTACAATCCTGGGGTTCTTGCATCGGTGTTGGTTAGTCTTGGTTTCTTGCCTCAGCCTAAATCTCAGTACCGTCTGGGTTTCGAGATTTTGGGTTTAATTTGGAGTTCATCATGGGTTATCGAGTTCATCCTCAGGCCTTTACACCTCCACTCTCTCCCAGTGTCCCACACACCACTTTCCGCTGAACGCTTTCAGCCTTTCTCCTACCCCCTGCTAGGCTTAACCAGCACTCGCACTGTGCCTTTGGAGGTTCATTACGCGCCCTTACCATTACTCACTATACAGCAGTGCCGATGCGCCTCATCTGTTCCCACCTGCGAATCCATCTTGTAGTAGCCACTTTATTAGTGCGGTGTTTAATGTCTCTGCTTTTATGGTCCCTGTTGTTTGGCTTTTAGTTTGCTCTCCGTTCACTGCCTAAGAGCGTGCATTCAGCGGCGAGGCAGCCAATTTACCTACGGACTTTGAGCGCTCACATTTATTTGTGATTTAATATTGTGCTCTAAATAACCGAAATTGGAAATGGAGAGAAAGTACTTTCCCTCGCCGTATATTTCCCTCCAAGCATCAGGTCTTATCAGATGCTGGCTAAAAAAGAAAAAGAAAGCCTGGCTTGTGCATTTTACCGCTGATTTAATTAGCCGTCTTCTCGTAAGTTCACCTCAGTATCTGTCACGCCTCACTAAAATGGAAATGCGTTCTCAGAGAAAAAGGCAGATTAATGAATGCCCTTTGTAATAAACGGAAAATGGGAAGCGCAAATATGCACAGTCATGAAGTTTAATTGTGCTTTCTGGTGACTAGCTTTGGCTGGGCCTATATGAGAGAGCTCGAGTGAGAGAGAGAGAGAGGGAGAGATAAAGGGATGACAGGGCCAGAGGTGGTTCAGTGTAGCGCGTAACACACAGCCTCAGCCGCCTAATGAACCGAGTGTTTATGACTAAACGCACTTGTGTCATATCCACCGCTCTGACACCAGCTTTAAATCACTTTCACACACACACACTTAGCAGGCTAAACATTTACACACACAAAGGCTGTGTTTATTCCTATATTTGATTTGGCCCGTGGTTATTTTAACAGCCCTGAAAAATGAAATAGACCTTCTCAAGTGTATGCACACCACACACCAAGTGGTCGTCCACTCATCCTGCACAGAAGTGTTCCAGCACTGTCTGGGCCTAAGGCTGGGCAATACGGCACACATGAAATGTCATGATACTTTTCATGATGCGTGATATAAGTGTCATGGCCTGTCATATTGCCCATAATATTTATATTCTTTGAGAGCAAGGTAGAACAGATACAATGTTTTCATTTTCAATTATTTCTGGGCCATATCATCTCAGTCTCAAAAACAGAACAGACAGGGTACTCTTCATAAAGAGGCAAAAGAACTTTAAATCTTTAAATGGCTCCTCAGTCTGATAGCTGGTTAGTGTGTTAGCTTTTATACATATGTATGTTTGTGTGTGTTTCTTTAACTGTATCTAGTGCTTAATTCTAGTCCATCAAACTGAGGTTTTGTGAAGGAGGATACTGCTGCTATAATGAAGGCGTATGAATGTAAACTGACCAGGGGAGTCACAAAAACAAGACTGAAAATGGAGTTGGAAAAGTTTTGTTCATTTACTGCATTGAGGTTCTTTTTTGTGCATTTGCTGCATTAAGGTTTAGATGATCTAAATGTATTTTCCCCCTTAGGCTTACATTGTAAGTCATTGTGAATCATTGAAGATAAAGTCTGAATCAAGTCACAGATCAGTCTGTATGCAACTTGAGTGCAACTCCTATAGAGAACCCGAAATGGCAATTCTGTTACATCAGCTATAACAGGAGCCTGCCATGGCTAGTGTCGCACAAGTGATGGGGGAGAGGGAGGGCCATTCTACCCACCCACTCCCTCTCTTGCTCTCTCTCGGCCTCTCCTTGTGCAGCAGTCCCTTTCTGAAAGCGTCCGTTGCCTTGCGTCACTCTGCTTCATTTCTCTGGGTGTTATTCCTGCTCCCTTACATGCTGTGTGTTTTCATCATCGTTGTGGGACATCAATCTGTCTTGTGTAGCGCAGCCAGGCTTAGACACACAGCAGCACCTATCAAACCGGAGGAGGCAATAAAGCAGCTTTTCCTACCGCACTACATAAAAGCCACTTTCTGTGCACTATACACACACACAAGTAAATACAATGAAAGCAGAAAACACGATAAGGAAATAAGTCATACTAATTAGCCTGTTAATTCTTTGAGGACTGCGCCAGCTTGATAAAGAATGCTAAAGCTTATTAAAGCAAAAGCAGCGTTGTAAATTTTAATTCTTTTTACCCAGCTTTATTTTAATCCCACTTTATGAAGTTGACTGTGTGTGCATGTGTGTGTGCGTGTGTGTGTGTGTGTGCGTGTGTCTGCGTGCGTGGGAGGGTTGGTGGAAGGCGAGCGAAGGAAGAAGAAGGAGGGGTTGCAGCACCATGAGGCTGCAGGAGTCTCTGCCTTCAACACATTAACACTGCACAAGACTCTGTTGCCACCTAGGGTTCAGTCTACACTCTTTACTCTCACTCTTTCTACAGCAACTCTACTTTCTCTGTCTCTCTCTCTCTCTCTCTCTCTCTCTCTCTCTCTCTCTCTCTCTCTCTCCAC
>JBBIGB010000141.1:16000613-16013755 GCA_037577075.1 Alestopetersius hilgendorfi | reverse complement strand
TCTCTCTCTCTCTCTCTCTCTCTCTCTCTCTCTCTCTCTCTCTCTCTCTCTCTCTCTCTCTCTCACTCACTCTCTCCTCAGCTCTTTATCTCTTTCTCTCTCTCCATCTCTCTGTTTGCCTTTTCCTCTCTCATTATTTTTTTGTTTCCCTCTAACTCCCCTGCCCCTCTCTTCACCCTCCCCCAGGCTCTTTCCCTCCCCCTTTCTTTTTCATTCTCTCTATCACTTCCCGCACATATCAATTCATCGCTCTCTCCATTTCCTTCTCCCTCTCTCATCTCACTCTCTCTCATTCATTTTCTCACTTTTTCTCTTCCATCATCCTTCACGCTCTCTCCATATCCCTTAAATGCTCTCTCTGTCTCTTTGTTTCCTCCTCCCACCGCCCCTTTTCATATTTCTCCCTCGCTTTTATCTCTCTCTCTCTCTGGCTCTGTTTTCTCTTTTATCCCCTTTCAGTATCTCTCCCCACACCTCTCTTTCCATCTTTCTCTTTGTTTCCAACTCATCTGTTTTTGTTTTTACTTTCACTGCCCCTCATTCTCTTTATTTCTCTACCTTTATTTATACCGCCCGACTCCATCCACTATTTATGTCACTCATACTCTCACTCTTTTTTATTTATCTTCCTCCCTCCCTTTCTCCACCTGTCAGTAGATTATAGCTGACAGCTAATTAATGGCCTCATTCCTGCTCTTAAGGGTACTTTTAACTTCTTTCAGTGCAGTCATCTTCTCTCTCTCTTTCTAGCTCTATCAGTCTCCAGGGTGGACACATCACTGTCCACGCAATCAATCCCCTCTAGACTGCTCCTCCATCTCTTTATGCACACACACACACACACGCACACACACACACACACACGCGCATGCACGCACTCACACACCTACATACACACACACTCATGCACATTCACGCACACACCCACACAAACACCCACACACATGCACGCACACACACACAGACACACACACGCACATACACACAGACACACACATACACGCACACACACACACGCACACACCCACACAAACGCACACACACACACACACACGCACACACACAGACACCCACACACACCCACACACGCACATTTACGCACACACCCACCCACACACACATACACACACACACTCACACATACACGCTCGCACGCACACACACACACACGCACGCACACACACACACTCCCACACACTCACGCACAGACACAGCACATTCAAACACAGACACGCGCACACACACACACACACACACGCACGCACGCACACACACACACACGCACGCACACACACACACTCCCACACACTCACGCACAGACACAGCACATGCAAACACAGACACACACACACACACAAGCTGCTTTTGCTTTGAAGGAGCTCCTCCAGATCACCTCCTCAGTCCAATGAGCCAGAGACCTACCTTGTCACCCCTAAGTCCTGTGGCCCCCTGAAAGACAGAAGATACACACACACACACACACACACACACACACACACACACACACACACACACACACACACACACACAAAGGCTCAGTTTAACTCAGTTATTGTGCATAAAGCTCCTGGGCGTGTGAGATGAGTGCAGATCAGGGAGGAGAGGCGACAGTTGATGAGATGAAAGCAGACAACGTGTTGTTATTATGGATCCAGGCAGAGTCAGAGTCAACCCTGCTTGTCTCTGCCTCCACTCCTGCATCCCCTCATGATAAAGCCCCTGGTAATTAACATCTGATGCAGTGAAAGCAGACGGCACCGCCTTTGTTTCTGTAATGAGAAGGGCCTTGCCAAAATAATAAATTCCCACTTCCCTCGTCTCCGCAACTGAGGAAAACTCAGCCCATGCCAAGATCATACTCCAAATTCTGGTGCATTGTAGGCTGTAGAAGTTATGTAACACATCTATTTTTGTACACTCTCAGCAAGAAAGGTGCCTATCAAGCTTTTTTGGAGGGAAGTGCTGCATAAGAACCTTTTGGTACATGATTCATGTTTTCATACATGTGCACAAACAGCTTTTTTACAGATTAAGGAATTTCAAAAAAGTGTAGCGTGTCAACATCGATAAAACTATTTAAAGTCCGCATTTGAATCTTGCGATTTAAAAGTTCTTTAAACAAGCAAAAAAAAACTGATGAAACCCAATGAGTATTTTATCAGTTGATGTATTAACTACATTTCTGATTTTGAATGTAACTAACAAATTCATGAATTTAGGTAGAAAAATCACACTTTTTGAATGAAGGGCACTAATAGATGTTCCTCTGAGTTAAAAAAAAAACATTTTTGTCACTTTACACCAATAAAAAAAAGTTCTGTGGCATTTTTTATTTTCTGCAGGTATTATATGTTCTGCATGAACGGGGGCCTAGCACTGTACATACCAGCCACAAACACTATTCTAAACAGTGTAGATGCAGAATGCAGAAATGATTGGGAGAGAAAAGCAAAGCAGAGAGTGGTGGGGGGAGTTAGAGAGAGAAAGAAGAGTGCGAGAGAGAGAGAGAGAGAGATTTGACTGATCTGGAGTTTTACTCACAGGTCTACCATCCTCTCCTGGGATTCCAGGTGAACCAGGAGGACCATTTCTACCCTGAGACACCAGACACATAAATCACATTTAGACACACCAGCATACACACACACACACACACACACACACACACACACACACACACACCCAAATTCAAATGTCATATTAGACACAATTTTTATTTTTATATGCAGTAATAGATTGTCTACATATTTAAGAACAACAGAAGACAAATGATAAACACTACACTTCAAATAACGATTTTCTTTTACATTTTTATCAACTTTTTTGTTAGATTATCTGTCTTGAGGTTTGATGAGATATGAACCACATTGTAATACATACTTTAACATTATACAGCTTGTTAGTGTCACGGTGGCCGTTAAGGGCCACTGCTTTTCAGTTTGTGTTCTAGGACTCTTATTTTGAATGTCAGGTTTGCTCAGTGTCAGGGGGTTTGGTGTTTCAGCTGTCTTGTGTTTATTCCCTGATTATGTTCTGTTTGTGTTTGAGCATGTTATCTGTCCATCGTCAACCAGAGCCGTATGTATGCATGCCTTAGTTCTGCCTTGTTCCTGCCCTGTTCCTGTACCACGTTCTCATTCCTGTTTGGCCCGCGTGCCTTTTTTCTTTGTCCCTGTTTTGGTTAGAATCATTTATGGGTCTCTTCCACATTCTGAACACCTCCAAATCACTATCAATAATTTTAAACCTGTGAAGTTATGCAGGATTAATGAATAATTTTATAGTTATATAACTATTTTAACTATTTTTTAGTTGACTCCACTAAAAAAATAGTGTTTTTCTTACCGGGGGTCCGGTAACACCAATGCCCATCAGCCCCTGAGGCCCCGGTGTCCCAGTGTCACCCTTCAGGCCCTGCCGAGGTCACACACAGTCAGGCAGGAGTGTGAACAGCCTAAAGGCCTTGTTGGCCTAAAAAGTGCAGAGTCATCAGGTTGGTCACCCACCTTCTGTCCAGCTGGTCCCATCTGCCCCGGGGGTCCCTGAGGCCCTACAGGACCCTGCAGCATAGAGTTAGACAAGTTACACTACAGCTTGGAGCAAGTGGAGAGGTGGCTGTTATAATTAGGCTGCCAATCTATCGCTATGAGTACAGATGCAAGCCTTAGACCACTTTTAATGCACTTACAACAGCTCCAGGAAGACCTCTCGGTCCTTGCTCTCCCTAAATAGAAAGAGTGAAGGTGTGGATTAGCAAAATAATGGGTGTAGAGCGTGTTTAGAAAAGGATAAGGCGATATGTGGAAAGAACAGCTTCTTTTGGCACAGCGACAGATCTGTAGGACGTGAAGTAAACCTGCAGTTTTCATATTTAGCGCGACAGATCATAACAGAGAATCCTTCTCAAATCAGTTTAGTGTAACGTGTGTGTTCAAACAGCACTCCATGTACAGCGCTGAAATGAGATTTGCTTTTAATATTACCCTGTCGGATTTGTGTGTTCAGGCAAATCATCTGAAAGAGCAATGACTTTTTGCCAAAAATGGCTATTAAAAACATATATGAATGGAAATGAATGCAAAATTGAGAGAGATCAAGCTCCAGGTGATTTTAGCAATCGAAATCACATTAGAAACATGAAACGATCAGCTTGAACTGCGTGTCTAAATGTGGCCTCACAGTGTTTTATTATTTAAATATACCTGTGGTCCTGGGAGGCCAATTCCTGCAGGTCCAGGATCACCCTAAAGAAGAAATCACGCACTTAAAAAGTAAACAACGTACAAACAAACAGAATTAATACTGATATCAGTGAGAAACTTATCACCCTTTTCTGTTTTATTGTGGTGTTAAATATATTTTTACTGTAAACAGTAATTCCCCCAGTTTTACGCGGATCAGGAAGTCATGGATTCAGTCACACCTGGATTCTTTTTGAGAACTGAACTCAGAAATCCGCACAATAATGCGGAAACTGCAAATAACCTCCACCTTATTTTGTGGTTTTTGTGGCAATAAATATATTTTTTCTGGATATTTTCACACAAGGGGACCCGTGCACCTGGCTGCAGTGCCCCAATACTTTTGCCTTGCGACCTTCTGAGTTGCATATCTTGGCGGGGGAAGCACTCAGACACTTCAAACTCCACAGTTCAGTAGATCTCCAGGAGACCTTTCCAACGAGCCCTCATTTGTATTTTAGCCGAGTAAATTAAAAGAGGTGAATACATGTTTACCTTTACATTTTCTTTAAGGGTAATGCATTAAACTGAGTTTAACATGAAATTAAAGTGTTCTGGGAGCATATTTGGGGCATATTTAGGGTTTACACTATAAAAATAGACATTTTTATTATTATTTTTTTTTACTAAAACACAACAATGTGGTTTTTCACTGTACTCGGGTGCTGTTGGAATGTAACCCTGCGAAAAGCGTGGGGATTACTGTATACACAGGAACTGTTAAAACACGTCCTAATTTAAATAATTTAAAATTGTATTGCACTGCATACACCAAAAATGTACTTACGTGGGGACTTTACATACATAAACTTTACATTTGCATTTATGATCTGCTCATTTCAATATTTACATGATACATGAGTTTTACATATGTGTGTGGGCTTCTCTGGTAAAATCACATGATTTGATTTAACCATTTAATAAATACACTGTTTAACAAATGAACAAATAAACACAAAAAACAAATAAATAAAAACGGTTATGGGACATTTTAAATATTACATTTTTAGTTCCTTCATTTAACCAGTGTTTTTCAAAGTTTTGCATATTACTGCATGCTTAAAAACATCACTTGGTTGGAGGCCCTTTAAACCTTTCACAGAACCAATTCATATTTTCTTAAATAATCAATTGTCTAGTAAAAGACACTTCATAAGAATGTTATAAACTAAACAACAGTCAATGCAAGGTCATTCACATGACCTCAACCTGCAAATAAGTGGTTTTATGAATGCATTTTAATGCTTATGCGTGTGTTATTAAGCCCCTATGTAGCTATCCTTGGGATAAAGTCATCATCAACCTCCATTTCTACAATTTCCACCAAAAATCAACAACAAACAACCATATCATTACAGAATATATTTGATTACTGTATTCTTAGCTCTTTACCTGACTTCCTTTAGGTCCTGCCGGCCCTTGGGTACCAGGTAAACCTGGCATTCCCTAGAGGGAAATGAACAGAGATTGCAGTCAGCAGCCTTTCTAAAGAAAACGTCTGGCACTGAGAAGTTGTTTTGCCAACACAGATGTTGACATGCCACATCATGACAAGATGACCTGAAGAGCAGGAGATGTTAATGTCTGTTTAAAGTGAAGGAAGCGTGTAAAGCTGACTGCAGAAACAAGCACTCACATGCTTCCCTGCTTTCCCCTGGCCAGGTGGACCGGGTTCTCCTCTCTCTCCCTTAGGACCAGGTAAGCCCAGCACATCACCCAAACCCTCAGGGAGGGACGGGCAACTGTCACATGCGTCACCCTGGCAACAGAGTCAAAAGACAAGAGCATTCATGGATTCTGGACTCAGGATAAGTGGTCCTTGTTTCAGTGGCTTTGATTTCTAAATAATTCTGAAAGCCTTTCATTTCATCACTGTCACACTTTAACGTTTCAGAACCTCTTCCCATGCCCATTTGTCTCCATCATCTCTGTGTACACTTCTGAATGCATTATCTGTCAGCCACTCCAGTTCAGCACAGACTAGCGTTTAATATTTCATAAGTAGTTTTACATTTCATGTCACGTTTAACGTTTTTACAACTCAGCTGAGAGGCTAAGCAGAATGGAGGCTGCATGCTGTATAATTATCTATTGTCGGTTCAGACATGTCTGTTTCTCAATACAAAGCAGATATGACCATATATCTTTATTATATCCCTTTATATACACTTAATAATGAACAGTCATAGCATTTACATTCACATTTATGGCATTTAGCAGACACTTGAATCCAAAGTGACAGCCATTCCTTACAGGGGACAGTCTCCCTGGAGCAACTTGGGGTTAAAGGTTTTGCTCAGGGATCCAGTGGTGGTGAGCTGAAGGTAGGATTCAAACTCATGACCTCTTGGTCCAAGAATCCAACCCGCTAGGCCACCACAACTCACAGAGCAGCTTATATTTCAGGCTTTACCTCATATAGAGGGAAAGAGCAAATCATAAGTGTTTGTTTACATGAGGTGGGTCTGAGCCCTGCAGTGTTTTCAGGAGTTTATTAACAGAGTTGGGTACATATTACTGATAACCTGTAATAAAATCTAATTTGTAACTCCATATTAAAGTTGCTATATTAAAGTAACACCATTTGATTACTTTCTGTTATTTTCAGCCTGAAGTTATATTAAAAATTCACTTCCTCAAGTCAAATAATCAGAATAGTGCACTCGTCATAAAACAGCCACATACTTTATAAGTTTGATTTATGATTAATGTATACATAAGATGGCCTATAAAATGCAGTGCTCTTGACAGTGGGTGGTCAAACAAGGCAATCAGTTTCAAAAGGTTTTTGATTATTCCACCAGATGTTATAAAGCTGCAGAGAATGGGTCATAGAAGGAGTGACATAGAAGAAATAGACCTGAATTATCTAATTCAGCATGGTCCGCATGTTAATGTGTTACATGTGTACATTAAAGGGACAGTTTATTCAATAGTCCCCCAGAAAAAACTAATAATTTCTGTAATAATACACCACCAAAACATCCTTCTTCAACCATATCCTGATCATTAAAAAACTCCTGGCTCTTAGAGGGGCTATAGACTGCCCCTGTTTCACATCTCCAATTTCCAAAACAAGATTATGTACATACCATGTAGGCCTTTGTGTATTTAACATTACCTCAACACATGGTTCACTTAAAGTAAGTGTTTAGGATACTTGAAGTGTGGACTTTATTTGTATAGTAATGTGTTTTGGATTATTCTGCATGACAGAACGCTTCAGAAAAGATTAATCACTGTCAGTACCTCCATAGAAAAGAGCCGATAGTAAGCTTTATCTGCACACACCCATCTCTGCTGACCTGACAGTGATTCATCCTTTCTGGAGCATTAATATAATGCTGTCTAGGACACCAGGAGTTCGACTATACTGTCAGACACTCAGACAGGACGTCCTCACAGCCTGAGTGTTGTGATGAGTCTGTGCATGCAGGTGAATATGGTGTTCAAGTTTGCCTAATCGCACACAGTCCTGATTCCTAGCAGCTGGAATGACATGGATTATTCTTGCTAAAAATATATGGATGGGTGTTGAAGGGCTGTTTTTGTTCATTGAAGCGATCAGATTATTCACTATTCTGGAGCTTTATCATCATAAACCTTGACTTTGATTACATTCGCTCATATATTTTTTGTAATTTGCTGACTGTCATCGTTTTGGGGTTTGGTCAGATTTATAAATGTATCTTTTGGTATTAATGTAACCTCGACTTGTATGTTGACTAAAACAGAAAGTGTGCACTTCTGCCAGGACCTGATTCATTGAATAGCAATACACCTTGAGGCTATTATACTCTATGATTATTGTTTCATTATTATACATATTATACTATCATATTATCACATTATAATATTATCATATTATATTATCAAGAAAGGAAGTGTATTACTTTCAGGGGTTTTAATTTTATTAAAGATTCTATTGTTAAACCTCCTTCTGTTCCTACTAATGCGTCCTTCCTGCCTGTGAAACGTGACAGCCTTCATTACAACTGATACTAAACAACTGTGCAGATTAATGTAATGTAAGGTCAATGTAAAAAAAATATACAACACTATGGCACATAATATCGCTTAATAGTAAGATTCCTAACTGTGTTCCTAATGTTACACTCCGCTACCCCTGGATTTTTATTTGTCATACATGATCACAGCAAAAAATGAGTTCTCTGCGTTTAACCCGTTCACCAAGCGATACAGCGGGCAGCCACTCAGTGTATGGGGATGGTACCTTGGTCAAGGGTACCTCAGAGATGTCACTAGAAGTCCTGGGATTCGAACCCACGACCTTCTGGTCACAGGGCCAACTCCCTAACTACCAGGCCACCACTATATGTGGGCTTTATATGTGGTCTCTCTGGTGTCCAGAATGACAGAAATCCATCACAGAGACGCAGAAGTTTAATCCCTATGGATTTGGTTTTTGTATAACTGCTCAGTAAATACCTGCACTGTCACTGTCTGACTGTTTATACTGGAGAGATGGTGTTCATTGTTCATAGCTCACACTAGGTCATACTTTGTCCTAAACCACACTGACAAATCTGCATCACCTTAATGAGGATTTGAAACCTTTTTTTGATGATTCGGTTTTATGGAAACAATGTGGGCCATTTGAGTTCTACCGAGTTCTAGCGTTTATTAGCAACATTAGCCTTGCAGCTGTCTAAAAAGCCAACATCTGGACACAAACCTGTCCTTGCTGATCGACTACATATGGGGTGAGTGGGAAAAATGAGTAAATGTGATGTTTTGCTGAACTATTCCTTTAAGGACAGCAATAAATGTCAGAGCTGAATCGGCCGTCTATATTAATTCCGGGTATCTAATGTACAATGAAACACTGTGGGCAGGTATCCTCTGTGTTTAATTGGAGAAAAATGCTGTAGTGAATCATTGCATTTCATTATAGTGTTGCACAGAGATACTGTCCCGCTGTTCAGGCATTATAAAAATCACAGAGAAAGCCAACAGTCTCATTTTAAATTATCTGGCGGAGTAATTCCTATTAATAATTTTGAAAGGAGCAAGCTGGTGGAGTAGATGAAAGCAGGAAAAAGCTCTGGCTTGTAGCCTGTCCAAGCAGGAGAATTTCTGAGGAACCGCAGGGGCTTTTCACTTCTTTTCAGAAACACTGAGCTCCTCTCCTGATTTCTGAGAGATAAATCTGTTCATGTCTCCAGGAGGAGATCCGGTAGTGAAACTTAAAATAGGGCAGATCCAAACCATCGACTTACTGGGGAGATTTTGAGTACTGGACAAGGATAAAAAACCAGCGTGGGGCCACATCACAAAAACCGCTACTTCACAATAAAACTACCCGTATAAAGGATTTATAAAAGCTTTATAATCAGGTTGTTAATTAGGTTGCATAAATCATGACATTTGAGATCTTGTTAAATAGGTACACTGCATCAGTGTATGTGAACTGTTGTAACTTGTTTATAACTGCTTACGAATGATTCATAACTGTCATACATTATAAACAACCTGATTATAAATCATTTATAAACCCGTTATAAGGGCATTCATATTGTAAAGCTATACCCCCAAAAACTAGCATCTCCGAAGGGTGATTTTTACAGAAGAAAAGTTTTCTTAACCTACCTTCTCTCCTTTGAGTCCATTAAGGCCATCTCTCCCTTGCTCACCAGGCAGTCCTGAGGCTCCTGGTGCTCCAGCCAGGCCTGGGTCACCTTGTAAGCCCTGATCACCCTGTAGATGCAGATGGGCTGTCAGAATATGATAATCTAATGTCCTGAATGTCATTCATTATGAATTGTGTTTGTCTCATAACTGTAACTTACTTTCTCTCCTTTTAGTCCTTGAAGGCCAGGAGGACCCTGTTGAGACAGATTGAAAGTCTGATTAATGCAAGAGTTGCTCAGACATTGATCAGTCTGGATTACAGCTGTCATGGTGTCTGCAGTGACGGCCGGATGAGATGCGAGTTCCTTGCAGAATTGAGACGACCAACACATAAATGAGCAGCTCTTTGCTGATAGCGAACCCAGCTAAGGTTACTTGAGGGGGGCGTTCGAGCACCTCACCTTTGAATAGAAGAGAACTAGTGTTCGGATTGACTGAGTTGGCAAACATTAGACAGCGATTTGAGAGAATTTTAATGTGTGTAAAAGAGTGACAAACATTTTTAACCTGATATACAGTCATAATTTGACCAGGAGTGTCTACATGTTTGCACAACTCTGTATATAATAATAAATATAAAGCAACTAGTTTTGTCCTCTAAGGCATCTTTGATTTGAATTGGTCTGCTCTGGATGTGGTAAAGTGTCTAAAATCAAAGGGTTAAAAATATTAGTCCCACAGAGTAGAGGAATGCTTTTTGGGCTGCGTCTGACAATTCAGTTCAAATGTATTAGTATAGTGGTGGTCACAGTAAGTGCTGCCTCTTTACAGAGTCTGTGCAATTGGTGAACAAGCCCAAAGGATGAGTAAGAAACGCAAATATTTTCAAAACATGAGGAAGAAAACTTGACAGATAGGAATCACACTTTTCTCCACTTGCACGATTTATTGTGATTTTGGTGTTAGATGCTTTTATTCAGCTGTTCACCTGTCAGGTCTGTTCCAGTTTGCATACTGTACCACCATATTTATCAATACATTTATTTTATATAGGCTTCCTAGATATAAATTAAGCCTAAGTCTGGACCAAATAGGATATGCGGTGAAATACCAGCATTAGGTTTATTTCAAATGTTAAAGGTACACTGGCTGATGTGGCAAAAATACACTGAGCAAAAGTCAGTAGCCTCACCTGCTTGCCCTCTACTGCCTCTCCTGAAGGTCCCGGAAGCCCTGGAGGCCCTTGAGGTCCCGGAGGCCCTGGAGGCCCTGGGGGAATGGGCTCTCCTGGCACTTTAACAATGGTCGGGCCTCCTTTTACCTCAGAGGTTGTGGTCGAGCACACACCGCACGAATCTCCCTGAGATACATACCACAGTTACAGCCTCCCAAACATACACACTCAGAATACTACACCCAGATATCTCCTCAGGTTTCATATCTCATAATTCTAGTGCATTTGGTTTAGAGTCCCTACATAACTTTTGTCTTTCCATTCTAAGCTATACCACTGATAAACTATCGCAGCTAATCAGAATTAGACAGTGAATTTGCCATCATGCTAACCTTAAAAAAGACATTTCAGATCCTTTCAATATAAATATAATTTGAAATAACTGTGCTAAAGTTTTTTTTATTGAGTTGAATGGGTTTTTTTTGTAAAGCCTTTCCAATATTTGCAATGGGATGCAAAAATCAAAGCACATGTGGGTGGTTTTATCAGTAAAGTCAAACAATTAATTCAAACCACACAAACACAAGTACACTCACCTTTTCACCTTTGAAACCAAAGTCCCCCTGGAAAAATATTAACAAACTCTGAATGTCAGTAATAACCACAGGCTGATAATTTACATAGAAAACATGTTATAATGCAAGTAAGAGAAAAATATATAGGTGATTTGTGATATGTTACAACTTATTCACTATGAAATGACCTAAGTGGATCTATATCATTGCTGACAGTCACTAATATTTAGAGTAATGCAATAAAATGCTCATTCATAGTAGAATATAACCAAAGACATGAGCTTGTGTTGGAACTTTCCAAACACAATCAGAGGTTTCTATTCCAAAGCCTCCTCTGCAATGTCCTTAAAATACATCAACAGAAAATTATCCATAAAAAAATCTATTGTTTTCTCCAATCCAATGCTTTTTATGAATCCAGTGGGTTTTGTCACCTTCATTCCTTTCTGTCCATCTTTGCCACTGGAACCTCTTAAACCAGGTTTGCCCTGAAAAACATTGTACATAAAGTAAGTGAACAATAACAAGTGAGAAAGGCCTTAGTCATTCATTACAATCCAAAGAAGAAGTGAAATGAGACATGTTTACCGTTTTCCCCTCACTGCCTTTGCTGCCTGCATTACCCTAAAACCAAAACAGATTGAAACCTTAGTCAGCGTCTACAGAAGGTGCATTTCTCTGGGGCTTCTTTGTAAACAGTGTAATCATTTTGCTAGGTGATACTTTAACTAAGTCTTAAAGTCAAACATTTTCTGCAAAACAACAGAGTAAGGCCCCATTAAAGCTGCAGTCATTTTGCAGCACATTGAGTACACAAATTTTAGCACAGGGGAACTCTAAAGGTCTAATCATTTCTGGGAATAAAGACAATTAGTAATGTTTTGGTAACAGTAATGTTTTGTTCATTACTATTCAATCATGTTTGTATTCAAGTAGCCCAACTTTTACATCATTGTTAAGTTTTGGTTCTTGATACAGAAATGAACCAATCAGATTTTTTGCAGCATCTATGCAGATTTTAGCTAAGCATCCGTTCCCAATATGTCAGATTAATCACCAACATGATTAAAAGTGAATGGGGAGTCAGCCAATCAGGTGTTGATATACAATGGGAAGAGCCAATTTTATGAGGGAATCGACCACTCTAGGAGTCTTCATAAAGTCTGTGATGTCACCAACTGTGAATACGAGTTGTATCACTGGAAACAGCAGAATAGAAATGCTAAACACAAGGTAAAATATATGCAGCAAGTTGTTGTTGTTGTTACTGAGTGTGGCACCTGTTGCTAGTGTGAGTATTCAGGCTAAGACCTTTCTGTTCTGTATGCAAGAATTTGGAGAAATCGCTCTCTGCACATAACAAAACCTCCTATGTTAAAACTCATCCAGGTACAACAGCGCTCAAGTGTTTGATAAACAATCCACCAACCTTTTCCCCTTTCAGTCCAGGCAGGCCACTGAGACCTGGCTCTCCCTGAGAGAGGGAGAGTGAGTGAGAGAGACAGAGACAGAGAGACAGAGAGACAGAGAGAGATCGTGAGAGAGTGAGAGAGAGAGAGA